>JAPYZI010000464.1:0-51669 GCA_030523105.1 Ophioninae sp. A BG-2022a
CCAACGCCATTATTTAAGTTAGGCAAAAACCTTTTCCAAACCCCCCAAATGAATCCCCATAGCCTGCGGGAAGGTCATCCTACGACCTTTTGAAATATCATGATTTTTGAGATTCCGGAAAAGTGGCCTGGGAGGACGAAAAAAAATTTTTCTCCATTTTTTAAGTATTAAAAGGGTGTACTTGATCAGAAATTTTTCGCTGATTACGAATCTGCCCGAGTTTTTGTCGAAAGTGGAAAATTAGACTGGGAAAATGAGAAAAACCTATTCTAGAATACTTTTCGGACATTTTTCCCTACTGCAGATCACGGTAGCTATCGTAGCGACGGAGTTTATGAATTAGCGCAGTGAACATGTGACAAGTTGAAAAATATATTGATTCTTCGAAAGGATGCAAGCGCAGTCGGTAAGAACGGAGAATGCAAGCCGCTGCGCCGCCAGTGAGAAAATCGTTTTACTGAATTTGCTTTTTGATACATTCTAACGGATCCACTACCGAGTCCTCATCACGATATTAAATAGTCTGTTTTCGCATTAGGTATTTTCGTACGCAACATCCAGTACGCATTTTGAATAGGACATTCGTGAGATACATTCCGTACATTCCGTCAATTAGTGAACAAAAATCTGTAAAAACACGGTCGACGGATTCGTCCAAATTCGACCTTCTTCATAAACCCGTTTTGCATGAAACTGCTTAATGGCGACAAACAAAATGCAATTTCTCTGCGGGGAAGATACCAATAATTTTCTTTCGATCGCAAATCACTATTATTCGTGGCTTCGTGTGCGCCAACTCGCAACCCAACAAAACGGGACGAATCCGAAAAAAAGTAGTGATACCAGAAAACATTGGAAATACTATACACATCAGCGATACAGGAAGCCTCGTTGTATATTAATAGTAAACAAATATTAAAAATGTTGTACTAAATAACTTATCTTTATAATCCCTCTTACCTTCAGCATTTTTTATTATTTCTCGCCATAATTTGCACACAAATTGCGAATGTACCACTTTTGTTTTTTCGTTCGACTAAAATTCAGGATGTATTTACTTTACGGTCACGTGAAGGCGAAGATACTGCGCATGCGCGTTATATTGCTCTCTCTCACACATGCCTCCGAGATAGCCGCGATCTACGCTTCTGCGGTCAGTCACTCAAACAATGGCGTCGAATAGAGGCATGGTTCCTATACGACGATTCAGCGTTCAGTGGCGTAGTCCTACTGTAATCGATCGTGTTACCGACTACTAAACATCGGATACGCGACATCTTCAAAGCGCTTACAACGTTCTAAAAATTTCAACAGTTGGCGAGCGTGTCAGTCTCAGTTCGTTATCGACCGAGCAGAAATATCCCCATTTCGACGACTTTCTCGCACGCGTGTTTAGAAGACTTTCCAGAAATTCCGGTATTCCCCGCAGTTTCTCGTTAGCTTTATACTTGGCATGACCAATAACTATATAAAGTCCGTGTATTCGCGATTATTCCCCGGCATAAAACGTCAAACGTCCTGTCGCAAATTGATAAGCGTAACAAACGTTACCAAGGTCAAGTGTGGATAAGGCCCGCTTTCGGACGTTTCAAGTAGTGCGCGTTTGGGACCAATACGTACATACGTTTAAAACATTTCGATTTAGTTTTATAGGTTATGTTTTGCGAATAATCCATACCGGCTATACTGAAAGTTCTGTATGGGTGTATATTTTCCTTTCGGTCTGCGTTTGGTTACTGTTTGTTTGGATTTGTAAATGTTTTGAAAATTTCGCCGAAAGCCGATTGCTTGGAAATAATGGAGGATTTCCATCCGCGGGACTATCAGGTCGATCTATACGAGCGAGCTGTGGAACACAATACCATAATTTATCTGCCAACTGGATCAGGAAAGACTTACATTGCTGTGCTGCTCATCAAGAAATACAGGAATCAAGTTCAGTTGTATGTATCGTGCCAGTATTGTTACATTTTTATCATTTTTTTTGTTCTTTCCGAACGATTCTTCTTCCCGCAAAGTTGAGAGTCCTTATTGAGTACCGAATCATATGACGTTGCAAAAACACCAGTGGGACTGACATATTTTCAGGCTATGAGAATCCCCAAGAGTAAGATTTAGCGTACTTTCCGATGAAAGCCTTCGCTCATTCATGTCAATCGTTTGGAGATTTAAAGTCGCTCACCATAGAATTTGCTATTTCGAAATAAATTTTGGAGATCGTTGTTATCAGCCCAATTTTTTTCGACATGGAATATTATTCATTCTGTTTCAAATTCAGTTAATATTAATACTGGAGAAACATTTTGTAAGCTTTTATTTCTTTCTAATCGATTCAGCTGACAAATCGTTACACCTAGTGATCGTTTTTTTAGACCCTACAGTGAAGGTGGTAAACGAATAGTGTTCATCGTTAACACTGTACCATTGGTCACTCAACAAAGCCAGTACATCACTAGGCATACGGGATTGACATGCAGAGGATACTCGGGTGATATGGGCGTGGATTACTGGAGCAAGGAGACCTGGTACAAAGAGATCGAGGAAACCCAGGTATTCTTCCATATTTCCGAATATTATATAAATATTATAAAATCAAAGTATAAGATTTTGGCATACCCAGACTTTACAAAGTTCACCGAAACTTGATAATCCTTTGGAATGCTTACAAAATCTGTGGTGAATTTTTGGTCCAAAGGTTCTCGTAATGGTGGGTGAGATATTTTCAATGGTGCTTAGCCATGGACAGATGGAACTCAGCAAGGTGTGCCTTCTGATATTCGACGAATGTCATAAAGCCGTCGGCAGCCATCCTATGAGAAAAATTATGAAGTGTTTCGAACACGTGGATAAGGATCAACATCCTCGGATTTTAGGACTAACCGCAACCCTCCTTAATTCCAATGTAAAAGTGGAGAACGTGGCAGGAATAATTCGGGTATGCAACCAACTAAGGCATATAAATCTCAACTATTTGGTAACCAAGTGTGCACAAGTACATTTTAAGCAATTCGTTTTCCAGTGAATTATTCTCCCGGACACTTGTTTTTCCAAAGATTCAGTTTTTCATGTTTGGTTATGTAAACAAAAATCTACATGTTACCCCGTTTTTCTTTACCCAGGATTTAGAGATCACATTGAATTCTCGAGTAGCAACAGTGAGCTCGGATGGTATGTTGAAAGAATACAATAACCTTGACGAAAAGTTCATCAAGTACGATCCTCCGGAGTCTTACGATATTGCAAACAAGCTCAACGCCTTGACCGATTACATGATCGAGATACTCAGCGTGATAAAACTGCAAGGAAGCTTCAACTGTGATTTGTCGAGCAAAGAACTGGCACCGAAACCGAAGAACACGAGGCTCAAAAATCTAGTCGAAGATGGACGAGAACATATTCGCAAAATGGGTAAAATAGTCTTTACTGCAGTGCGCAAGTTTCACTGAATATCGCTTATCACCAGGGTTAAGTTTGGTTCACAATTGTGCTATGATCAACACGTCTGAGGATCCCACTCGCTTATTTGTGGAAAATTCTTATTATCAGTAACGATCAAATTGACGGATATAAAAAAAAAACGTAACTTGCAGGATTATACGGTGGCAGCAAGGCCCTTCTCTTGCACATAGTCCAGCTCGAAAATATGAAAAAGTCGACCGACGATCTCGTAAGTATGATAACGGTTCTCCCCTTATCGCGTGATTAAAAATGAGTTATTCGTAATTTCAGCAAACGATGGCTATACTGGAATTCCTTATAACGCAAATGACGAAAATGCGGAAAATCATCGAAGACAAAATGAACGGTTTCACCGAGCTCGAAAGAATGTACAAGTAAGTTCGCTATTTTTACGAATCAGTTCACTTTGAAAGTCATCTAGCTGAAACGATCAAAAAATGATTCTTGTGTTGCGTATTTGATCGAAAATATGCCGATATTCAGCAATTGGTTTCTACAAATTCCATTCCTACAAATGTCCATCTGATTTTCCTTTTCGCGTTTGTCACGCATGGCTCTCGAATGCACAAAATGGGAGGTAGAAAAAATCATTGGGTCTAATGAATATCATACGTTATTCGACAGATTTTCGTCCGATCAGGTATTGAAAACGTTTGAGGCATTGAAACACTTCGAGAACACGAAACAGCCGAATCAAAAATTCTGCACGATCGTGTTCGTGCAACGGAAAAGCACTGCCTACATTTTGTATAATATTCTTGAGGTAATAATACTCCCGTCTTTTTTCTCGTTTCCGATGAATCACTTCGGCATACTAATTTTTGCGACATCGTACTTGACGTTAATATTTCTTGACCTAATCTTTACGTTTTCATTCCGAATATACGTAGAACCTTCATCGCCTGAACGAGGAGTACAGTTTTTTACTTCCCGATTACATAATTGGGTACGCGAGTAATCCGTTTACAAATCCACGGGAAGCTTTGTGCATCTCCAAGTGGAACAAGGAAGCTCTGCTCAAGTAAGCTCCAACTTTGACGTATTTTGCCGTACTGCCAAAGAACGAACTTTTTTCAAGTCGGGGCGTAACTATTTGTTTTTTTTAGAATATAGCATAAAAATAACGAATCTTTTGACAAACACAGAACTCTAAATCTACTCAGTTTCTGTATAAAAATTTATCGCAATATCTTTTTGAATTCGACATGAAAATGACATTGATAATCGTAAATTTTTTTAATTTCTTCAAAATGGAAACTCCTTTGAAAGCCTTTCAATGTGCAAAATACATTTTGTACTTTGTACCCGCAAATTCCTATGTATCAGTTGAAATTTCGGAACTAGAACATTCAGGAAAAACTGCATTATTGAAAAAAAAAGGAAATGATCAATCTAAAAACTGAAATTAGAAAAAAAACGCGATTGATTGTAAAATTGATAACAACAAAAGACCTCCAATAATCGTAAAAAATAATTATTCATGGAAGAGATTTGTTTTACTTTCGCTTTGCACGAGTACCATTCTTCGTAACTTCAACAATGCAAAACGTTTCCCTTTATTAGAAGTAGATTCGTTTGCCCTACGAATTTGCGAATCAACGTTTCTCACGATTTTTCTTTTCCATTTAAGATTCCGGAGTGGTCGCACCAATTGCGTCGTGGCGACGGACGTTGTCGACGAGGGGATAGACGTGCCGGCGTGCACGTTGATTATTCGCTACGATCTTCCCATGGACTTTCGAAGTTACATTCAGAGCAAAGGAAGAGCTCGCCACAGGGGTAGTCGTTACATCATGCTACTTTCCACGCTTGACGAGAGCTTTGTTTCGAAATATTACTACTTCCAGAGCGTCGATCGTCATATGAAAAAGGCAGGTCCGAGAACGCGACGGAGGACGAGTAAAAGAGGAAAAGCCTCGTTCGAGATCGTACTCGCTGGGCTTTTCGTTCCATTCCTAAATTGATTGACTGATTCGTTTTTTTCTCCCGATTCCCAACGGGGAGAAAAAAAAATCATTCGATGAATAACTAGCCATGAGAATTGAACGATTATCAGAAAAAGTCATGAGCAATCGCTATATTTAGAGGAAACTCGTTTATCGTTCCGAAAGTGGTCTTCAACTCCGATGACCTTGAAATTGTCGTGGGTTAGTTCGAGGCGATCGAAGTTGAAAGCTGCTTGCGACAAAAAAAAAAAAACGAAGACTCAACGCGTCGTACAATGGGATTGTATTGTTACGTTAAAGGCATTGATCGGACATACCGATGATCGCAAGGAAGTCACCGCCGAGGAAATGGATGAAAGCTTGTACAAAACTGAGATAGAGCCGTACGTTGTGGTTGACAAGGATGGCGTAATGTCAAGGATAACCGACCTATCGTCGATAAGTTTGATCAATCGTTATTGCAGTATTTTGTTCAAATCAAAATTTGTTACTCTGTCCCCGACATGGATATTGCACAAATCGGGAGATGGCACGTCTGAAGATCTTCTTTACAAGGTCACTCAGACATACAGTAAATCCTTAAGGTTATGTGAAAGCACCTTCGATCATTGCAAATTATCTTATCATTAATTAACATTCCTATCATTAGTTAAAATTCTATTATTCATAAATTTCATTCAATTTGAACATCCTCCGAGCAAGACTCCTTTCACTTGGCTACCGGAGAAGTACTACCTTCAAAAAACGATTATAAAATTTAGAAGACGATTCTTTACTCACCCCATGCTTTAATAGTTGACGAGCTAAAAGTTGCAACACTTTCAGCTCTTTCACTTTCGCAATCCGTTCGGTGCTTCACATAGCCTTAACGACGCATAATTATATGAAAGAAGCAGTGAAAAGAAGGTATCAATCTGCAATGAGAAATAACGACAACAATATTTTGGTTTATCCACAGGTATCGCTTACACTGCCTCCAACATCGCCTCTTAAAACCACCATAGACGGGGATTTTATGAGCAGTATACAACTGGCGAAGAGATCGGCCGCGTTGAAAGCGTGTATCGAATTGCACAAGATCGGTGAATTCGGCGATAATCTTTTGCCCACCGAACCGAGTGCCGTACTCGCTTACACTGACAATTTGTTTCCGCACTGGCAAGATGAAACTTTCAACGCTGAAACCGGCATACCCGGTACAACTGGCAATAAGCGAATCCACCATATTGAAGTTAATACGAATGGAATCCGCATTACTTTTTTTTTCTTGATCATTCATTTATAAATTGTATCGTGTTGTTTATTCATTTATTCTTTTTTTCGTTCTTTTTTAGCACCCTCAATCGCTTTACTCGGCTTTCCCGATCGCTGATAGACCGCTGTATCTTCACTTGATTCAGTCCAAGCCGAGCTACCCCAAACCGTTCGAAAATCGCCAGTTGGTATTTTACAAGTTGCTGAATGACGAAGCCGGTTACGCGCTGCTCACCACGAAACCCCTTCCACAGGTTTTACACGAAATTAAATTTATCAGCGTCAATTTTTCTTTCGTATTTTCGGTCACTGAAAGCTCCAACGAAATTTCGAAAAACTATCCCAATTCGATTATTTTTCGAGACTTTTATTAAATCTTTACAGCCAATTGAAATTACGATTACCTTGATATTTCAAACCAACCCTCTTGATGCTGTAGTAATTCTAATAATTTCTACGAATACTTGCATATTAAAGAGCACTGTTTGTTATTTTCCCAGCTTGCGGACTTTCCGATATTCATGAACGTCGGCGAGCTGAATGTGCACCTCGAGGTGAATCACGCGACTTTCGAATTGTCGCATCGAGAGATCGCCGAGATTCGGTTCTTTCATTGGATAATATTCAAAAAAGTGTTGAACGTCATTAAAGACTTCATGGTATTTGACGAGGAGAACCTCAGTAACAGCTTTCTGATAGTACCGAGTGAGTACGGAGCATGTGGATTTGTTTTTGATTCAGTATTAACAGTGACCGTCTTGTCTCATCTGAGGTGGCACTCCCTGTCGCATGAATTTCCAGACGTGTATATAAAATCGTGAAGCTAATATTCGATGAACTATTTTTCAGCGAACAAAAAGGGAGAAATATGTTGGTCGACGATTCTAAGGTACAAAGGCACACTTGACATACCGGAAACACCGCCGTCCGATCCTCTGAACGTTCGTGAATACGATCAAGCTCTCGTCAAACCGAATTACCGCGCGTCCTCGAGTGTCTACATTGTCACGCAGATATGCGACGACCTCATGGCCGAGTCGGCCTTCCCGAATGGCGATTTTCACTCCTATGTGCATTACTACAAAGATCGGCATGGTATTGTTATCCGTGACACCAGACAGCCTATGCTCGAGGTCAAGGTCATATCGAAGAAGATCAATTGCATACGACCGAGGTAATGCGCGAAGAGTTCATTGTTTTGAGGTATCGCTCGATGGATGCTAAAGAATCCCCAAAATTCTTGAAAATTTGAGTCATGGTAGTTCTTGATTAGATAACTGATTATTTTAGAATTTATCATGTAATTCATTTCGTAGTTATAAACGTGTGAATTTAAATAATCAGCAATTATTAGCAAATCGTTCGAATTTAATTAATGTGCGATCGTTATGGAATCATTAGAATATAATTTATGGGGTATCATTAATAAATCAGTGATAATTAGAAAACTCACTATATATTGCGGTTTTTCGGTAATTATTGATAATAATAATAAGATTATTATTATCTTTAATTATTAAGGATGTATCAATCAAATTTAAAGATCCGAAAATTTGTTTGGTTCAACGGTTTAAACATATGCGCAATCGTTGACGAAATCTCGGTTATGAAGATCATCATTTCTAAGTTAATTTATTATTAAACTCGGTATTTATAAGTCGAAACTTGTACGACATGATCTACACTTGTAAATCCACGATTCCTCGCTTTTTGGACTACTTTTTTCGCGAACGGCCCACCTAGCAATTCCTTGAAGTCTAGATGTCAGATTACATCTAGATATCAACGAACAATCGATTATGTTACAGGGGCATCAAAGCTGGTCTCAGCAAGAGAAAGTACGCTGATATACTGGAGGATTTCGAGGAACATTTCGTCGGGGAATTGTGCAACATAACGAATTTTTCGCCGATGTATTGGCTCAAAGCGACCTATTTGCCTTCAGTACTACACAGAATCGGTCAATTGCTGGTTGCCGACGATCTTCGCACGCAAATCGCTTCCGAGACTGGTTTGGGCATATTAAAACTACCGAAGGGTTCGGAGTGGGCTCCTCTCGTCATCAAACCTATCGATGTCGAGCAACATCCTGATGCAATCCTCGACGTGCCTGCCCCAGAAGAGTGGATCGTCGAACCATCGACAGCGCCGCTTGATATTCCCGGACCGGAAATCGACAGTTAGTATATATCGTTAACCCTCCATCGCTCAAAATGGACTACGTTAAAACACTGACTTCGCTAATTGAATCCGCAAATTTAATACTATTCTTCGATGAATAATCTTCTCGTTTTTCTTCGTACAGCTCTCGAATCGAATCTCTATCCTTGGAAAAAGGAATCCGAACCATCCAATCTTTACAGAGAAATCGAAAAGATTCAACTGATCGACGTTGAATATTACAATCAGTTCATGTCAACCCCGATGAGCAGCAGCGTCGATATTTTGGTAAATAAAAATTATTTTATTGCATATACGCAGTAAATTTATACACAAATAATAATTATAAATCCGCAAAGATCAATTAGAATTTACGAAATTCCTTAAGATAAAGAATCTCCTGAAGATTATTCCCTAAGAAAATTCTTGAAGATAAATTGGAACTTAGGAAATATTATTAATATTATTATTGTTATTATTCGTACGAATAAAATTTAACAAGCGCACGAATTTTATAGAAAAAGCAGAATCATGGGAAACCATTCCCGACAAAATCTTCGGTGCGAGCACCACCGTTGCATATACTCAGAAAAAAGGATCCCAATGGCCCAAGTCCGGTCACAATAATGCAAGCGCTCACGGCGAAGATGGCCAATGACGTTTTCGATCTCGAGAGGCTCGAGACACTCGGCGATTCTCTGCTAAAATTCGCTGTATCTCTCTATCTTTACGAGGCTTATCCGAAGTTCACTGAGGGCCAGTTGACCGCTGTAAAGGGCAAAATGGTCGGTAATCGGAATTTATTTTATTGCGGCGAAAACAAAAAAATACCGGGCCGCATGAAGATCGACACTTTCGAAGCAACGAGCAATTACATCGCACCGGCTTACACCGTGTTTCGGCCGCTTCAAGAATTGCTGCTGGCGAGCGAGGTATCCGCAGTTTCTTTCAGCATTTTTGAAAAATTGCATTTGTTAGATTCGTTTACACGCAAGTTCGTTCTGGAATTATACGGTTTTTTTTTTGTTCCACGCAGACGTCGCCGAACGTACTTTACGAATTGTCGGTACCAATGGCCGAACAATTAACCGGAGAACCATCCAGAGCAACTATAGACAGAATAGAAGAAAAAGTTTTGGCTTGGAACGACACGAACGCCTATACCGGGATGGAGCCCTTCTTGGACGTTCAGAGTGTTGCGGACAAGTCCGTGTCCGATTGCGTGGAAGCCCTCATTGGAGTCTACTTCAAGGTGAGTACACGAGCCGTGAAAATCGATTATTTGCCGTTTATCAATAAATAACTTTTTGGCGAAATGGAATGATCGCTTTTTTAAACACATTTTCTTTCGAATTCAAGGCAATTTTCAGCTCGACTACAAAAGCATTTTCAAAATCGTATTCTCGATATCCTTGTACATAGAGAACGATTTTCAGACCATGGGTCTCACCGGAGCTTTCAAGATACTCACATGGTTCTGCATATTACCGAAAAATCTGAAAGTCGATGAAGTCCTACATCAACCGCCATCGAGTCCGAGAATTGGCCTTGGAAATCCTGACGATCACATGCCCCAAGCTACTTACATCGAAAACCAAATCGGATACAAATTCAACGACCGCGCATTTCTCATGCAGGTACATCCGAGTTTCCCTGATTTTTCGAAGTCAATATTCTAACACAAATCACCGTCGTCATTACCATTAATTTAAGGTTACGGGAAATAATTCTTTGAGGCACTGAAAAAAATGTGTACATGTAGAGGTTATCCTAAGGTACAGTTTTGTCAAGTTTCCTCGATTGAAGTTTATAATTGTACGTTTCAGGCGTTAACGCATCCTTCGTACACCCCAAACAACATAACACCCAGTTACGAGAGATTGGAATTTCTGGGTGACGCGATACTCGGTAACTCCACGGTTTTTTCTCAATCCGCCCTTAAATGGAACTTTTCGTCCTAAAGAATTCGAATAACTTGCAAACTACACGAAAAATGTTAAAAAAGTATCAATTCAAAATTGACAAGTTGAAAAATAATTTTTCGGTTTTGCACTGCTCAAAAATGAGTTACGTGAATGATGGAAGGTTATGTCCTTATCTGCAGATCTATTGATAACGGTCCACATTTACGAGACCTGTGGAAATCTTACTCCCGGCGCGCTGACGGATCTGAGATCAGCCCTTGTCAACAACATAACGTTCGCCTGCCTCGCTGTGAAGTACGGATTCCATACGGCACTAATGGCGTACGCGCCCAAGCTCCAAGAGGTCATCGAGCGTTTTGTTAAGTTCCAAGCGGATCGGGAGTACGCCGTTGACGATGAGGTGAGTCCCTGAATGGAGTCGAAAAAGACTGGAAGAATCGAACAACCTAGAATCATTCTCCGTTCGTCGAAAGCTCCTGTGGATATTGCTCGAAGAGGACGACTGCAACATGGCCGAGTTTGTCGATGTGCCGAAGATGCTAGGGGATCTCTTCGAGTCGATAGTTGGCGCAATTTACCTCGATACCGGCAAAGATCTTCAAAAAGTTTGGGAAATTGTCTACGGTCTGATGCATAAAGAAATCAGTGAGTTCACCACAAATGAGCAAAGGAAGAAACGTTGAATCAACGACTAATAATATTGTTTTTTTCATCAATCTTTCAGTCGCTTTCAGCCAGAAAGTTCCGAAACAACCGATCCGCGTCATTTATGAAACACCCGGAGCCAATCCACGTTTCTCGTGAGTAAAAAATATAATTCTCCATCTCAAGGTCACGCGTTTATTCCCTCGCACTTCATTGCAGGAAACCGTCGAACGTGAACGACAGCTCAGTGATCATGGTAACGTTAGAAGTAACGATCGCCGGAAAATTGAAAACCTTCCACGGCTTTGGAGCCAATAAGAAGCAAGCTAAGTGCGCTGCATCCAAACAAGCCTTGAAATGCATCCGTAGTAACATCTGATGCGACAGCCGTGCAATAACTGTCGACTCCGTTTATTGCAAAGAAACCTGTTGGTTCGTTTGTTTAATTGTTTATTGATTTTCGATATTTACATTGAAATTTTATAGTCCACAAACGATAATCTGCGGACGTCCATCATCCGATTCACGCGTTTTTCGGCAATTATTCTATCGACGGTGTTAAAGACAGTCGGAAGACGTTCGCCCGAGCAATGTTTTATTTCTGATGCTGTAAGCGACCCGTGCTCCGAGCAATATTCCGAGATTTGGTAGATGTACAAAATCCGCTTTTTTGACGAACTTTCGCACAGCGCACAGTTTTGAAACCGCATTTTTATCGTCTCATCTCTGTATTCAAATCGTTACTGGGGATTGATATCGCATCGTCTCAACGTTTCTATCCGTAACCCTGTTTCTTCCGGTGTGTCAAAAAAAAAAAAGATAGGAATCATCGGATCGCATATTTTAAGCATTTCGTTACTATTATTGCTTCGAAAATTAAAAACCGTTTGAGCTTAAAAATATGCACGCAAAATTATTTGTCCGAAGAAGCTATTGCTGAGATTAGTATTCTTCGAGTCTGTGAAATTTGTATAGAAGTAACGAAAACGAGCTTTAGAAAGATGGTTCATTGGGTTGAACAATTAATATTTTTATCGGAAGTCTTCAACGAAAGCTTTCGGAGCGAAAGAAAATTAAAATTCTAATGGTCTAATATTCGAAAGAAAATTAAAATTCTAATGGTCTAATATTCATTTTCTTTTTCGTTTACATGATACGACTGTTTTTTCGTTAATGTTTCTTCCATTTTTCAACGTCCCGGAGTGTATTATTGGTGTACATAGTGATAATATACATAACAATGGTTATTGTATGGTCGATCCACGTTTATTCCTTTCAATTGGCGCTCTTGAGTTTCTTCAATGACGGGCGCTCGAAGTGTTGCTTCATTCCTGCGGCTTGATTGTTGTGAAACTTGAGATTTTGCGCTGTCTCGGAAATCCAGGGCGAGTCGAATTGTGTCGTGTCCTGATCAACCAAATGCGTGTATTTCGTGCGCCCGCTGCGCCCGAAGTTCTTTACTTGCATCACTTTGGGCAGTACAGTCTTGTCGAAATGATCCTCGAGGGTGGCACCCGAGAAGTCGCGCTTGAATATCGTATCGTCGCGATCCAGATAGAACGCGCCGCGATGATAATATTTTTGTAAAAATTTGTATTTTCCCTTGGCGGCTTTGTTCGTTATCGTTTTCGGATTCAGACGCGCTTCCTGCCGTCGTTCCTCCTCCGTCATGTTTCTTAACCTCTCGATCTCCAGGCGCTCCTTCTCGATGCTGGTTAAAGAGAACAGATTATGGTGAGCCAGTTTTATGAAAATGAAGTATTTTACGATTGATTGATCGGATACTTTTTTGTGGTGTTGTCGAAGTTGATTTTAGAAGAGATTGTTGAATATATTTCGCCGAGAAAGTGGAGATTATTGTTCAATTAACAGAAAGGAATGTTTTCCACAAATGCAAAAACAAAAAAAAAATCGCACGTACGTTTCCCTTTCCTCACGGTCACGCTTGATTCTTTTCAGCTCTCGCAGTTTCCAGGCTTCATACTCGACCTCGTCGTTTTCGTCGTCGGTGCACACGTCGTCGAGCTTGCATTCTTGCTCTGCACCCTTCGTGACTTGAGCCTCTTTGCGTATCACCTCTTCTACCATCTGGATAAGAATTTCGAAAATTGTAAAGATTAGAAACGTGCGAGTCCCTTGTGATTTTCTAAACGAATGTAGAACGACGAAAATGACGAAAACGAAACAATGTAGTTTGACCGTTTACGTCTGAAATGTGATAATTTATAAAAAAAAATGTTTGTCATAAAAAATACTTTAAAAGAATCCTGAAAAAGCATTCCGATGATTGACGTTACGCCAAAAGTTCCTACAAAAAATAGGACGAAAAGTTGATAATTCACTAAACTGAATTTCCACTATCCAGAAATTGGAGCCCATGCACCACGCAACTATCATTAACGTAAGATACAGAAATGAGAAAGAAAAATTACTCTGAGAGTCTGTCGTTTGCGTTCGTCCGACAATTTTTTCGCCTCGATTTCCGCCTGCTTCTGCTTCACAGCTTCCTTCTCCTTCTCCATGACGGTAATGCGATCTTTTTTCCTGACAAAGACCGGTTTCAATCGTGGTCCTGTTTCTTCTTCGGAATCTGTATATTCTTCATACTCGGAGCTTTCGTCAGAGCTCTCGCCAGATTTCTCCTCGTCGATGATGTCCTGTGCTAATTCTTCGACCACTTCCTTATTGGACAGAACTCTTTGTTTGAGAGCTACGCGACGTCTCTCGATCTCGGTGTCGGACAACTCTTCGTCCTCGGACGAGTCGGAACTGTCGAGCTTTATTCGTTCTCTCGCTCGCTCCGGCTCGGCTTCGAGAATTTCTGGCTCATGAATTTGGCGGTGACGCTCCGGAGAGGCTTCTGACACAAATTCTCGCTCTCTTTCCAACCGTGTCAGTCGTCTCAAACGTGGGTCATCTTCGTCGCGTTCCCTTGGATGTGAAGGCGCCGTGTAAGCTGTTCCACTGCTCTCCACTTCGTCGTACGTCTTGTGTCCGCATCGGTCAATGAAATCCTCCTCTTCGGATTCCTCCTCGGAACTTGCAGCCGGAGCATAGTCCGGGCGCTTACCGGACACGTACCGATGGACCTTAACCTTTTTCATAGAAAGTTCACCTACGAAACAATGCAAATTGCATCGTTACATCTTTTTGCCTTATTTTTCAATAGCATGAAGTTTTCATTTTCTATCGTAAGAGCAAACGTTTTTTTATTCTACTATTGGTAATTGTTACTTACTATTATTATTATTATCACAACGTATGAAAATTAAGGTCATTGTTATTGTGATTGTTACTGTAATTGTGAGTATCGGTTTTGCATATTACCTTTGTCATTTTTTACGGGAACGGCGCCCGCCGTACTTTGAATGCCCATCGGTGCTGGCGCTAACGAATTGTTCGTCACAAAGTAATCCATCGTCGTAATTCGTTCGAAGCAGTAGGCACGAGCGATGTCAAAGATTCACCAGTTAGGTTATGTTGCTCAGAAAATTCGATTAGTCGTTCTTTTATTGTACTCCAGCCCCCTAAGGTTGGGCGGTGCTAGATTTTAGTTTGCATATCAATGTGTCGCGTTAACTGAACAAGAGCTGGCAGAAGTTCGTCTTATTTCTTTACTTCGTTGTAAACGATACTGTATCACGCACGAATGCATCACTAGTGAAAGTATACACAGCAGTGCAGCCAGATCGCGTGTAAAACTTATCCCCTCTCTGGGGTCTTACACGCCTTGCATTGGACTTTGTATACAGTTACGACCAATCAGAGCCTTCCGTTTCGTAGTGTAGCATTAGATTGTTTTAGATATCCAATGGATGCTTCGTTTCCCTCGAAGATTTTCAAGCATTTTTGAGAACAGTCAAGGATAGGAGCTTTCTTATGGTGACGAAGCCGAAGTTGAACCGTATTTATATCATCAGCTAATATCTCGGCGGTCGATATAGAAGATTACACCCTAACCATCAGTCAGCAATGAAAATGAGGTATTTACGATCGGTCGGTAAGAAAGAATTCGTCATAATTGACGTTATCGAATTGCACTTTCCGAAGAGTCGCGAGAAACAAGTGCGACATGACACAACGATTATTGTTTATGTGTACTGTAAACCGGACGCACGATACGAAATAAAATTGTGATATGTCGTTTTTATCTTGGACGGAAATTCGGTAGGGCAGTGGTTGTGAAGCATTCGAGATTTTGGGAACGCCAGAACGAAAATCGAATATTTGGTGTTAGATATATACGAAAATACTGAGGATTACAATGGAGGAACGTAAAAATAAATCGACTCATGCTGGACCTGACATTACGAGCGTACCACATTACGGGTTCAAGGTTCGTCTCGATCATGAATATCCCCAGAAGTGGTCACAAAAATTTCGACCACGATTCTCTCAGTTGTCGCATTTGTTACCCATGAGTTACAGGTGAGTCAAGATTTTCGTTTTGCTTTCGTATGTGCATAGAGCTGAAGTTGGTCGTCTATTATTCGATTTTATTGCATTTTCTCGTTGGTAATGGTCGTACGTGTTAGCCATGATCCGCTGGTAAAAGGATTTCCTGTTCTTCTTGTACCGATCTGTTCCGAGTTGAGCGCGCACTAATCGAGATCACCGTTAGATGGCGATAGTGGAAACACTCGTAGAAATTCCGTCTGGGTTAATTAGGTATTAGGTTAATTGGATTAATTTGGTTAATTAGACATCATTATACTGAATGACACAAGATTATACCTAAAATTGATGATCGTGACGACAAAAAGCCATGCAGATAAATATTAAAATATGTTTCAAAAATTCGTGCCAAATTTTTGAAAAGTGTTTAAGTCTTCGGAATTCTCTTAGGTAAGGAGAATTGAAGAATTAAAAAAGACTTTTTCGCGTATTAATAAATAAGAGGGTAATTTGGGTTTTAAAGCTAAATATTACTAGATATCAAGAGAGAGAGAAATATCTGAATTGCAGATACCCAAGGATATCCGGAACAGTTAATTTTTTCGGGAACTTTTATCGGCTTATTATACTAGCTGCGATATAAAAAAATTAATACGCCTACTTCCAAATGTTTTCAGATACTTGTTCCATTATCGGGACATTGTGAAAAAGGGCCGGTTGCCGGTTATGGACTACGTCAATCCGAAGACGGCGATGCAAATTTACGGTTCGTTCTAACTTTTCGTGCTAAGCTTCCTCGCGTGTTTGGAGACGATGATTCTTCTCCTACGTGAGCTTACAGACCGATGGTAGATTCTTGCCCGAGGCCGGGTACTGATCGCGAAAAAAATGTCAATTTTACTAACTTTTGAAATTCTTGCTCAAACTCGTGGGTTTTTAGGTTATAATAAAAAATAATAGCTACAAAATTGATCTAACAGTGAATAATTAACATTTTCATTTAATTAAAACCAAACACGTTTGTTCGGCTCGTTAACTACCTTCCAATTATTGGAATGTCGTTTTTAGAGTTCCTAATGAGGCTGGTTATCTGGCCAAAAATTATGACTCGATGATGGAATCGCAGGAAATTCGATTAACCTATAAATTTCAAAATCACTTAATTGATACACAATTAATTGAGGTACAAAAAAAATGACCCGCGAATTAAGTCACGTATCGAAAAAAGCTAATGAATCACTGATTAAAAAAATGTAAATAAAATAAACGATCAAAAACGTAAACCGAGTGAAAAGTAATATTTATAAAAATATAAAAAATAAAATTAAACTTGAGGCAACTTGGAAATTTGGGCTTTGATAAATTTGATGAGATTATTTTCCGTTGCTCTTTATAAGCGCTTGGTACGTTTTTTTTAACACGATTTCACTGGCACGTTCGTGTTTTCCCTCATTTTTTTTTTTTTTTTTTTTTTTTTTTTTGAAAAAAGGAGCTCCGATCGGCGGATTGGGAGGAGGTACGATAGGACGCGGTTTCCGAGGTGAATTTTGTCGTTACGGTCTCGTGCCCGGAGTTTATCAATATAACGTCGTAGACGCGAATCGTTTTATCGCGACGATCAGGAGCACAGACGGGAGTACGCTCTATCAGCGGGTTCTCTCGCCAGGATCGAGCCAGTAAGAGACCTCAATAAATTTCACGAAAACGTATACGAGAGAGGAAAGAATTTGTGGACGTTTCAATCACCTCGTTCGTACATCTCGACGCTGCTTTCCGTTTTCTTTTTTTTCCTCGTTTAGCAGGGGAAAGAATCTCTCGTCGTGGGATTGGAGTTTCGATGGCAAAAGCGCTTCGTATACGGCCCTTTATCCGCGCTCTTGGACCGTTTATGAAATTTCCGAATTTTCCGTGACATTGGTTTGTCGACAGATTTCTCCGATCATACCGAAAAACTATAAGGACAGCTCTTTGCCCTGCGCCGTTTTCGTTTGGGAAATTCAAAACGCGTCCAGCCGTGATTTTGATATTAGCATTTCTTTCACTTTCCAAAGTGGACAGGGCGATAATATCGAAGGTGCGTATTCGACGAGAGTAATCATTTATTGAAAATCGGAGCGTATTTGGACGTAATTACGTTTTTTTTTTTTTTTTTAATGTCTTTTGTCTCTTTTGTAGATTAAAAGTATCCCCTTGATAATACAGAAATATCCCTAGATAGAGTATTTATAGATACTCTAGTGTGCAGGGTGTCCCACGACGGAATGACATCCGTAAAATGGGATGGGGGTGAAATTCTGAGTCGATTCTGGAAACCAAACAAGCTTGTATCAATCGACTCAAAATTTGACCCCGAACGTTCTATTTCACGAACGACGTTCCGTCGTGGGACTCCCGAGATGTACAAAAAATTATTACAAATACTTTAGATACATAAAAAAGTATCTATAGGTACTCTAGATGCACAAAAAATAAAACGTTATACTATTTATAGTGTTTGTTGTTACACATTTACCATACGAATTTTCATATCTTGCGTTAATCGGTTCCTAGGGGATTTTTTACTCCTCGAACTTTCTAATCTTGTATTATCCGGTTGCTATCTGAAAGAGAGCTTGATTTTGCTTGATCCCAAGAAGCTTGGAATTATTAACGTTTCGTCTTTTTTGTATCTAGAGTACCTATAAATACCTAGAGTATCTACAATTAAAAACAAAACGTTAAATTATTCAATATCTGTGGATTGACAATGACAGTTGTGAACTATAGAGAATCTAGTTATTTTTTGTACGTTGGGCTTATTTTTTATTAGAATTCTTACATGTTACGTTGATTGCTCGCTAGAGGCTTCCTCTGTCCTTGTGTATAAAAAAATGTCTCGTTCTTTCACACGTTCTCTCTCCTTTTCCTTTCTCTATCCATCGATCCTTGTCTTCCTCCTTTTTTGTCTCCTCCAACCGCCACTTCCTTTTGCCTTTTCGAAAGATTGTCGAGTCCGTGATTTCGGTACCATGGACCACATTGGGACGAGAACCTCTTAATTCATTTTGGCGTCCTCGATGTGCTCGCTCCGGAATTGAATCCGAAAAAAAAAAAAAAAAAAAAAAAAAAGAAATCGTATCATCGTTCGCAGGTGACAAATGGAACGAATCGTTCGAGCACAATGACGATACGATTGGTATAATGATACACCAAGAACTGCAAGGCATGCCGTGTACGTATGCGGTCGCGGCGAGGTCGCGGGACGACCTCGTAATATCGCGTAACGTCACTTTTGATCCGGTTGGTAATGGAAACAAATTGTGGGAACAACTGCGTAACACGGGAAAACTCGACGCTGAGGTGAAACGATTTACCGAAAAAACAAGTACGAGCTGCCGTTTCGTTTAATTCGCGTGGATAAAAAAAAGTCATTGTGAATAATCGAGAGAAAAACGTGGTTTTTAGTTCTTTGTTGTTGTTTTTTTTTTTTGGAGACCCGATAGACTCTTTTTTGAAAAATGTTTACATTTAAAAAAATTTAGAAAAATTATTTACGACGACTGGAACTTTCAGGAAAAGATAATTTGCATATTCCTAGGGTAAATTCTTTTTTTCGCTATGGTGCAAAGTATCGAACGATATTTTTTCAATTTGCTCGATGAAAATCTGATTTTCTGAGATTATTGATTTATTGAAAACACCATGGAAAAAAAAAACGAACAGAAAAATGTTATCCTCAGTATTTTCTGTTAAATTAAATTTGGAGAATGTTCGGAGTACCAATATATTCTGAATTAAAAAACTGTTTGGATAAAAATACCGTGCTGTAATTAAAATTTGATGAAACATTAACAAAAATTGTATCTTTTGAAAACAAAAGGAGAAAATTGATCGCAGCGAGATATTACCGAAATTATCTGCATTTTTTACTGTCAAATTCATTATTATTGGATATTATGCCACTGCGCTGAGACAATTAAATTTATTCGTTTAACAAACATTTTTTTTAATAAAAAGAATATTGTTTCACTCATCATTTTTTAAATTAAATTTGAACATATATTTGGGTCTGGATATCCAACGTGACTGTAAAACAATGCCGAGAGAATATTTTTCGTCGCAATGAAAAATGTACGATGAATAACACATCAGTCGAGTGTATCTAATATAAAAATTTGAAAAAATTCCACCAGCTCGTCACACGGCCTGCGCGGTGTGCGCGTCGAGTCGCGTCAGCGCTGGCCAAAAAACGGAAATGGAATTCAGTCTAGTCTGGGACATGCCGAAAATTCATTTTTTTTGTAAACAGCAAGAGTACCTGAGGTTAGTATTGCAATAATTGTTTCGGCAAAAAAAAAAAAATAGCACACACTGTTTCAAAATACAATTTTATCGTGACGGTTATTTAAAAAATCGTTTTCAGATATTACACCAATTTTTTTTACGATCCTGAAAAATCGGCTGCCCCAGAAATATCGAATTACGCGTTGAACAATTATTCCCTCTGGGAAAAGGAGATTTACGAATGGCAGAGCGATGTATTGAACGATCCTGAATTGCCTGATTGGTACAAGAGCGCATTGTTCAACGAGCTCTATTTCGTCGCGGATGGGGGTACGATCTGGCTAAGGTGTACCAATACCGATGATTTTCCGGTCACCGATCCTCGGTAATTCATAACAATTTTTTAATGATTTCGTCATTTACTCGACAGCATAATTTTATTTTTGTATATTTCGTATGCATCCTTAAATAGCACGCAAAAAATAATAGTAAATCTAGCAAGTTCGTTGAACCCAATTTTGAGCACTTTCAAATTAAACAAAAAATAAAAAGAGAGAAAATAAGTAACTTGTCAAAAAAATGTAATTTGAGTGGTGAAAAGTGAATTTCCGTTTAAGGAGAATATTTGGTCGTTAATGATTTGCAGATTCGAACATTTTTCTAATTTGTGCCGAAATAATATTAATTCTGTAAATTTCATTGATTTCAATTTTGAGTACTTTTTAATTAAAAAAAAAAGAGATTAAATAAGTAACGTGATAATTCCACTCGAGAAAAGGATCACTTCCGGTCAGGAAAACGGGTTCATTCACTAGAACCGGGAATAGAGTAATTGAGGAAATATTTTTGACTTGCTATTATCGATCGAGGCTGCTCATTACGGTTCATCAATTTTTATCGGCATGATCCAGTATGCAGTCTCGTATATTTTTATGATTACGGTTACGATAACCGTCTACTATCGTTGTACGAAATAATACGTGAAATAATGCCAGGCACAAGTACGGACGTTTCGCATACCTCGAAGGTCATGAGTACAGAATGTACAATACTTACGACGTACATTTTTACGCCTCTTTCGCTCTCACAATTTTATGGCCAAATTTGCAAGCCTCGCTGCAGTACGAGATTCGCGATAGCGTACAAAGAACGGACGATGAGTCGCGAACAATGCTTTTCGCTGGTACGAAAGCGCCGAGAAAGGTCGCGGGCTTCGTGCCTCACGACATTGGAGATCCGAGTGAGTAAACGTACGATAAATCATGGCAGAACCGGCTCTCATCTTGTTTCTTTCCCGTTTGTTTTCCATTCTGTTTTTTTCTTTTTTATTCTTTTCCTCTTATTTCGCTTCCCTCGCAGTTATTTCCGTTAAATGTGGGGTAGCCCGTGCAAAAAAGCGTATGCACGGCCGCGTGTTTACTATCAGGCATTTCGTGCATTTTGTGTCCCAACGATTGCGCTTGGACATGGATCCGGATGGCCTGTTGCGTTCTACCGTGTGGCAACCCCTGTGACCAAAATCACGCGACCTGTATCTCGTGTCACTTCTCTTTGTCTTTCAAATCGAGTCTCTCTGCTGGAAGGCAGCGAGTTATTGAAGACACCGAAATGTCCAAAACTGTGCTAACGGAAATGAGACTCCGCGGGCTTGCAACTGCAATTTTGATGAAAAATTACAAAACGCGGTGAAGAAAGCGACTCGTCTAGAGATCATGAGTGTTAGGACCACGGTCATTGATACTTTGGAAGCTTGGAAATTTCATGGGGACTAAAACACTTTTATCGTGGATCGAGCCTATCAAAATCATATTTTAACAGAGTCGAGATTTTTTGGAATATACAATACTTTTTTGGCAACAGAAAAGTGTTTTTTTTGCCCTAATTTTTGGCTATTCGGGCAATCCAAGTTGGGAATTTTTTTGGCCCGAATCTTTGGCTATTTGAGCAACTGAAATTGGGAATTTTTTTGGCTATTTTGACAACCCAAATTGGAATTTTTTTTAGCCCAAATCTTTGGCTATTCAAGCAACCCAAATAGAGAATATCGATGAATAACAGAAATGTTCTATTTATCCCCTTGTCCAATCCATTCTCTTTTTTACTTCGGATTTTGCCTGCAAATGTGATAAATTATGGAAAAATCAAGGCCGCGTTTGATTGCCGGTTGACAGTTGCATCGTTTATATCGATGGATTCGTTCCGATTCAAATACAACGCGCGTGCTTTTTTTTATTGCTCACTGAAGACATCTACGATGCAAGAACCTTCGATGCCCTTCTTAAAATAGTTTTGGAGCGACTCGATAGCGAAAATAAACTTTGGTCCATCAAATAAAATGACAGGTGTAGAACGCCCGGTCGAAGTTGGTGAATGTTATGTCGTGTACTTCGTAAACCAGCTTCCATGGATAGGTTCGCAGGTCGCGGTTGTCGGATGGTATTTTTTTCATCGAAATGCCCGGGGTCAGCTTCACCCCTAAATCCGCCATCCCTATCGATCTAGCTAAGTCCATCAAATAAAGACTTAACGGTACGGAAAAGATATACCAGGTGGCACGTGAGAAAATTAATTTCGAAAAATTTGTGAGGTTACGTCGATCTCCCAGTGGCCCGTAATGTTTTTTTTTTGTTTAATATCTCCGAACGTGAAATTAAATCGTCCGTTTGAACAAATAATTACGGGATTTGAAGAAAAGCTTAAAAGGATTTTCTGACAGCCGATTCGACGTAAATTGTGAACACATAATTTTTAGGTTATGCATGCAAAATCAAGATGCAAATTGGAAAAACTGTTTCACGAGGCAAATTAAAGGCAAAAGTTTTTTTGATGAGGTAAATTCACGAAGCATAAAAAGGTTTCACGAAGCAAATTAAAGGTTTCAATTGAAGGCAATTTTGCAATCGAAGGTTAAAAGTTTTACAAGGCAAACGTTGCACACAAAAGATTTCAATAACTTTTTTATGTTATTTTTTTTAAATCGATTAAAAAGCTAATTAAAAACTTATTACGTTAAAAAATGTTCCAAATTTGGTCGTAGAAAAAAAAACATTGCATACTTGATTATTGTAAATTTAAGTTGAACGTATCGAAGTACCAGTCAGCCTGTATAAACGAGAAGAGTTTCGGAACATAAATAATCACCGTTTATGCATTAATAATATCATAGTTCAAAAATACCGCGGACTCTCAAAGCATTTTCTCCTAAAATAGAAGCCGGCCAGAAATTGTAAAAATAGTATCGAGCGCTCGCTACTCGTTTCTTACCGTCGCTTATCTTCCAATCGTCGATGATAAATTTAAACGCCCAGGGCTACCCCACCCCCTTAATTCTTGTTATCACGAAAAAGCATCAGTTTTCACGGCTTTTTAAAACGAATGGAAATAAACGATAGAAAAAAAAAAACATGACGCAGGCGAGGAACCGTTCCAACTGATAAATGCTTATCCGATTCACGACGTTTCCGGCTGGAAGGACCTGAATCCAAAATTCATTTTGTCCTGCTACCGGGATTACGCGATAAACGGAGATTCACAGATGCTGCGAGATTTTTGGCCAACCTTGAAGGAGGTCGTCGAACGGTCGATGATCTGGGACAAGGATGGCGACGGTCTTATCGAAAATTCCGGCTTTCCCGATCAGACTTACGACACTTGGATGCCTAACGGGCCGAGGTATAAAATCGCGCACCGACGAAAAAAAGGCAAACTACCGATGGTCAGGAAAATTAATTTTCTCTCCCCGGAGTTTATTATTTTTATCAAATACCACGATAAAATAACTTCCGCTTTGCCGGTCCGGTGAAAAAATTCAGTAGGGAATTGATATTCAATTTTGTCCAATATGTTCGCCCATTTTTTTTCTTTCCTTTAAGCGCGTACTGCGGTGGTCTGTGGCTCGGAGCTTTGAGGTGCTTTACGAAAATTGCTGAGATTCTCGATCATAATGATACGTCGATCAAATATGAAGCCGTATTGGCCAGGGGCATTCAGGCGTTCCAGGAAAAATTGTGGAATGGCAAGTTCAATGTACTCATATATTAGATTTTTCGATCCAGACATTTTTTACAAACAATATTAAAACGCGAGTCATTCAATTGTTATTTTTTATTTTTGATTGTCAATTGTTATTCATGTTCGTTCATTGTTACTTTGGTAGTTTCAATTTTTTTATTTTCGTCTCGATTATTAATATTATTTACTAGAGTTTTAAGTTACTCGTATTGTTGTTGTTTATTTTTACGTATGTTCGACTTATTGCGTCCGGAAAGTACCTATGACAAGCTTGTACAATTACATTATTACTATTACTTATTTATTAGTATTAATTTATTAGTATTTTTTATTGTTCAATTTTACTTTAATGTTTATTATTATTTCGACGACTATTATTCGGAGGAATTTCGCTTCAATCTTATTATTGTCAGTCGTTTTAAGACTCTTTTAGCATTTGTCAAACTACGAAAACGAAAATCCGTAGAAAAGGAAATGGTTTTGAAAAGAAGAAAACAAATTTGGAAATTCGTCGTCCATGCATCTATAAGCTTATCGAACGATCATAATATCAAAAAGGCGAAAGAAAGGCCGAAGATCTTCAATTTTCTTTATTTTTCACAAAAATCGTCACCATTCGTCGAATTTTCGTAACGCTTTGCAAAAATCTGTTTCCAAAATCAAAAAGGTTCGAAAAATCCTCTATTTTCGCAAACTCTTTCCGAGAAAATCACAAAAAAAATGTAATTCTCTTGAAAGTCAATAATCGATCGTCGATATTTGAAAATTTGGGTTTATTTTCTGATGATTAATACGTTTTCTAGGTCAATATTATAATTTTGACTGCAGCAATTCCGAGCACCGAAAATCGGTAATGAGCGATCAGCTCTGCGGGCAATGGTTCATGCAAGCCTGCGGTTTCGGTCACGAGGTGCGTCGAAAGATCGAAAAAGTTTTGTGTGAAAATAATTTTGAAAAATGAAAACTTTTATTACAAAAAAAAAAAAAATAACGGAATATTTCATAGATTTTTCCGAAGGATCGTGTCAAATCGTCTCTCGAGACGATATTTCTGAATAACGTGATGAGGTTTAAGGGTGGCGAGCAGGGTGCTGTGAATGGGTACATACCCGGGGTTGGTATCGACAGGATGACGATGCAGAGCGAAGAGATGTGGACTGGCGTAACTTATGGCCTGGCAGCTCTGATGATTCACGAGGTAAATCCACACAAATAAATAATACATAATTTATATATTTCCTCCTCGTTATTTATTACTTAGGTCATTTATTCTCCCTCCTCCTTTATTGCAAAGTTATAAAATTAGCGATATTTACTAGTTCCAATAAATTTATTTAAGTTTAATTACCCTCGTTCCTTCTATCTTAAAAAAAGAATTACAAAAAATATGAATATTTATTTGTTTCAATAAATTCATTTATTCAAACTCCTTTATTAAGCAAGTTTCTATAAAAATATCATGCAAACAAATAATTATCACGTTATTATTTTACATACGAAATAAAACGATGTACTTTTCTTTAAAAAAAAATAGTAAAACGCCAACTTCCGATTGGAAAGATGGATTATAAATATCAAACTTTCGAATTTTCATATCAGCCACAAACCGGTTACATTTAAAGGAGATCTTCAAAAAAAGAAAAGAAGATTGGTCCGTTAAAATCATTAACGAAAACGTTAATCAACGTGCAATCGCATCAGCAAGAATTCCAAAAAATTCCAGTTGACTGGAAACTTAACTTCTTTTCTCCAATCCAATTACCAATGAACTCCAAAAAAAAAAAAAATGCAAATCTTTACGCACCTCCACCGCGCGCAAGGATAAAGAGAATCATCCCTTCTTTTCTTCAGTAATTCTAATTGGCAATTTTGTCTGCAGTCACGGTACTATTTTTTTCTTATTCCCCCAGGGTATGATCGAGGAAGGTTTTCGCACTGCGGAGGGTGTTTATAGAACGGTATACGAGAAAATAGGTCTTGCTTTTGAAACTCCCGAGGCGCTACAGGAAAACAAGGTTTATCGTGCTCTCGGTTATATGAGGCCTCTGGCTATCTGGGGGATTCAGCACGCTTGGAATACTCGTAAGAGGGATACACGATAAGCAGAAAATTACGATTGTTACTATTATTATTATTGTTGTTGTTTTATTACATAACGGAGAAGATATTAATAATAATGATAATAATAATAACGATTATTTCTATTACAGTTGTAGTTTGTTTATTATATAATAATATCAATAACAATAATAATAATTATAATTATTAGCATTATCCTTTCGTCATTATTATTTAAAAAAAAATGTATTATTATAATTATATGTACAATTGTAGCACTACGCACATTTTGAAAATAAAATAAAAAACACGACTTGCACAATAAAATCGTTTTTCAATCGACGAAAGATCGTTGCGTGGGTAATTAATTTAATTATAATTTATTCGTTATACTTATCCTAACCTAGATTGCTTATTGAAGTTTGGACTGTCTTATGGCCTGGTGGGCCAGTTCGTTTTTACAAATCCGTCAATTTGAACTCGAGGGGAGATACGATCGTATTAATGAATCGAGTCTTTATTGCGAGAGGTGGTCCGGTCCATTCCAGTTTGAAGTTGCGCAACATCTGTCATGAGAGAAACGTTAACCATCGAGTCGTAATTGTTGTTAGTCTTATTGGGAGAATTGGGCTCGTTCAGTGGGAAATACAATTGCAAGGGAAAAAAGGGGATTGAAGTTTTATTGATGATGACGAATTTGGATCGATCGATGGTCGACGAGATATTTTTTTGAAGGTTGAAGGTTGATGATTGAAGAGTAATATCTCTTCAATCATCAGAGGTTAAAGAGCCATTTTTTTCGAGCATAGAAAGATTTTTCAATTTTTAAACATCGATGGGAAAAAAGTTTCGAAATGGATTTTTTGTTTACCGGAAAAAAATTAATTTTGGATCAATGATTTCTTTTTTTTGTGAATTGAAACAGTTGGTTGGGGATCGAAAAAAATTAAATGTTTTCGTACCTTTAACATGAGAGTTTCGATCTCGAGCTCGGCGAACCTTCGACCGATGCAGGTGCGCGGTCCAAAACCGAAAGGCATGTAAGCAAAGGGATGGGTATCCTTGGCCGAAATCGCCTCCGTATTATTACGGAGCCATCTCTCGGGGATGAACGATTCCGGGCTTGGAAAATAAGACGGGGATCGAGCCAGCGACGCGTGGCAAGCTATCACGTCGGTCTGGAGTGAAAATAAATGCAGCGTGAAAACGTATTTTTTGCATTTTTTTAAATATCTTGAAGTATTGCTACGTTAATAATATTTATTATTAAAATATTGCCGAATAATAGTAAAAATTGAATGTTTAGTCATTCTCGTATTTTAATTTTTGAATAATAAATATTTAAAAGTAATTAAAACTTCAATTCAAAATTCAATATCTTCTGTAATTTTTCAATTTTTAAAATAACGACGCATTAATACCTACGTCGACGACGAAGAATCCCCAATACGACCTAGTAATAAAGAATTTTTAATAATTCTCAAATCAAATTCTTCATAAAAAATGTCGTGATTTAATAAATTTTTTTTTTTCATATTTTTTCTCTTCCGTTCCAATTAAAGTGTTCCAAAATTGGACATTCCGTCGACCTCAAAAAAATATGATTATGTCGATTTTTTGTTCGCAATGCCATTTTCTCGCTTTTCCAAAGATTCCCAACAGTATTGATATCTGGAAACAAACGTAGTCGAAGCTTCCTCTGTCTGGGGGGCCCTGAATTGAACGAACGGGAGCGTTGTTTCCAATATTCGTGTCATCGTAGCCGTTGTTATTATTGGCTTTCGCCCGCGGCTCACCGCGATCATTTAATGCTATTAGCTTGCTCGTAAAACGCTCCGGTACGCCTATTTACTCACAATTAGTGGACTGTGTCATCAATCTTGTGAAACAAAGTTGTATATTCAATGCAGAAATTTCGGCAAATAGGAGAGCTCGCCACGTCCGCTTGGTAAGGAGCTTATGGCGCTTATATACCGGGTGCCATCGGACTTATAATTATTGATATAACCCTGCCCCACCCAATCCCGATCTCCGAGCTATTGATTCGTCCCGTTGTTCCCAAAGTTCTAAAACTTGGAGGAATACAAACTTCAATCTCACTCGTCCCTTTCAACCGCCACTATCGATGTGAAAATCCATTCGTTATTATGATGAACTTTTCCTCACGTTTTTCTGCTTGGAGAAATTGCACGTGCAGGAATTTACCAAAGAGAGTCTAGATCTTACTAAACTACTGTGGGGATTTTGTAGGATGAATGAATTATTATAGGGATTTTATAGAGTTATCGAATCCTCGTAGAGATTTTTTGTGCTAGTTATATTGTTTTCTAGGGATTTTGTAGGTTTTAAAAAATATTGTACGGATTTTTCTGGGCTTTTAAATCCCTAGAGAGATTTTTTAGAGCTTTTTAAACTCCGTAAGGATTTTTCTGAACTCTTAGAAATGTATTAAATTTATTAAATCATTATAGAAAGTTTTCTGGTCAATTAAAACCTTATGGTGATTTTATAGGTTTTTTTAATTCTCTATATGAATTTTTCTTGGCTCTGAGATCCTTATAAGGATTTTGTAGAGCTAGTAAATTTCCATAGCGATTTTGGAGAGCTTTTTAATCTTCATAAGGATTTTTCTGGGTTATTAAATCCTTATAAGGATTTTCTAGGGTTATAAAATCATTCTAGGGATTTTGTGGGACTATTAAATCCTAGTAGGAATTTTCTATCACTACATTATACAGAGAGTAGACATCGAAATCCAACTGAAAGAGAAAAAGGTCGTGAGATCTCGTACGCAAGATATCATGCAAAATCTGCCAACTTGGGGTTTATTAATTTAGTTGGAACACCCAGCAGGCCTGCTCGACTTTTTGAAGACTCGCCTGTCTTTTCGCGTTATCCGCGTAACACGCGGAAAATATTCAACTGAGATCGTATAATCAAATACGTGCTCGTTCTGGTTGAATTCGTTCGCCCTCTTATTCGATCTCGATCTCATTAAAAAATGTACTTACGCCAGAGGGTATTCTGTAGCCACCGAGTTCAACATCGTTCACCATAGTTCTCAAGTTTCCAATAGCTACGGGAGCGAGCCTTAAGGCCTCTTTTATGCATGCTTTTAAGTACGGTATTCCAGTCATCAGAGCTTCATACGTGATCGGCGAGTCTTTTTCCGGCAACACGCGGAACACTTCCTCTCGTAGTTTTTCTTGCACTCCCGGATTCGTAGATACGTAATATAACAATGCTCCACTCGCATTGCTGGTCTGTAACGTTTGATCATTATTGTTTATTTTTTTTATTCAAAAAATTGAAAATCTGTGCTTGTTTCAGCGATTTGAAACAACCGTAGAAAAATACACGAATAAGAAAGGATTAGCGTGAATAAAAATAATTATTCTGAAAATTTTTTCGAATTTGGATACATTCGAGATCGCTCCTGAAAGCGATTTTTTATTGACGATTTTATTGCATTTTATAAATGGCAGGAATTCAACGTTTTGTTTTTTCTAAACACGATTTTTGGAACGAAGGAAAACCAGTCGACAATTCCAGCAAAAGGAGAATTTCCAAAGTCGAAAAGTCGACGATTCTTTTTCCCCGATAAACAATTTTTATTCCATACTTATTAGAGAATCGACCTCTCTACGTACTCTGAAGCCCAACTTTATCGAGTAATTAATTAATTCCTTTCAATTTTCGTTGCACATAAAAAGCATGGAGGATAATCCCTGATGGTCGTAGGAGGTCATTACACGACTCGCTTTACCCAGTTTTTGCACCGTCATTAACGTACCAGTCTAGTGATAAAAATTGTAAAAAATCTCGAAGATATTTTCAATAAACGTAACCTAGTGGGATGTACCTTCGATCAATTTCGTACGAATAAAAGATTATCGAACTTCACCCCTTTTTCCGGACTGATAATACGTCTTAATTGATAATTCGAGATTTTTCACGTGAATTTCTCCTTTTTTCTCAACTATTTTTTTACCAAGCAAGCTACATTGATAATAAAACGATAAGGCAATGAATTCTCACGGTGTCAATTCCAGCAGTCAACATATCGGTGGCCATTATTAATGCCGTTTGCTTATCAATACTTAGCAAACTTTCCAGGACACACTTCTCTCGAGACTCGTCATTATTTTCATTCCTTTTTCTGTCAAATCTCTCCTTCGCCGCTTCGATGTATTTTCCAGCAGTTCTGCGAGGAAAGAAAAAGCCCGACCCGGAGGGGGATTATCAGAAAATTCGGTATAAATAAATAAGTATGGAAATAGGCATTTATTTTCGAGCTGTTCACACGCTCACCGTTTTTAAATCTTTTATAAACATAATCTCTAAAGAGGATCTTCTCACCCTGTTATTCTGTCGAGTGCGGCGAAAAGCTTTTTGAGCTTTCGCGTGTCATAAATCTTCCACAATGAGGGTCTAATCTCAAGCAGGAAAAATAGTTCGAACATTTCGTGAACAGCGTTGATCATCCTTTGGGGATCCGAATCCTCGCCGAGATTATCATTCAAGCATCCCATCCGGTGGTCCAGTGCTATTACGCATATGGCTGGAAAAAGAGTAACTATTTTTCGAAAATGCACTTTTGAAACGATTTTTCGTAAATGCGCTAAAAAACGATTTTTCGAACGTGCAAAATAAACCCAAACGAACCGAAACAAGAATTGAAACAATCCGATATTTATTTCGAGCCAATGGAACTTTTTTCGAATTCGCTGTTTAAGCTTGAACGTCAAAGCTTGTTCAATTTTTTATAATAATTTGTAAATCGACGCTCGTAACTCCGAATTCCAATAAAGATTTCGAAAAAGTTTCAAAAATTGAGTTTTGTTTAAATAATAATAATTTCATGATTTATGTAAGAAATCCGATTTCTTTATTTTTATCTAATACCGGAATCCGAAAACGTACTCTTGCTCGCTCGTTACAAATATCTCTCTTATCAAAACATTGGTGAGACCTCAATCGCGAGTGGGCCAACAATGCTTCTGTAAACTCTCTTATCGCCCCAGATTTCGGACTGTATTAATCAAAGTAATACGATCTCAATCGTGACACAACATCCGGGCTCTTTTCGAAACATAAAATGAATTCTCTGTGTCACATTTTATTATTGATATCGATTCCTGTTTCATTAAAGTCGAACACTTGTATATCACTGGCCACAAAAACAGCTTTTTTGGCGGCTCTAAAAAAAAAAAAAAATACGGCGGGAAAAGAAAAAATGTGATAAAATAATATTTTGCTCGAGTTGGACCATGCTCAGGTAAAATCTTCGAAAAACACATGTCCATCTGATAATCGTTATCGTCTATCAATGAATTCAGTCTATACGATTGAGTCTTCATCGTAGGATAGTTTTATCATGATTCAGGGTTAAGAGAGTACTCTCATTGTCCTATAAAAGCAGATTAAGATTATTGATTTAAAAATACGAGACCAAAATCAGAAAAATATGTATTTCTTCGCAAAGCGTCATTTTTTTATGCTCTCAAATGCCTCCTTGAAAAAATAAAATACGAGATACCGGCTATTTTGTGATCGATACTAGGTGTCAGAAAAAAAATCAAAATTTCATTTTAAGCTCAGCAAAAATGGAATGATTGAAATCCAAATATTTAATGAAAATCCGAGAGCAAATTCCTCCCGAAAATCTTTTGTTATTTACTTCGCCATCGAGAAAAAACAAATTTATGTTAATTCTCATGTAAATTAATTAAATACGAGCGTTTCGAATTCTGGAATTTCTTAATTGAAAATCCAATTAAATTTACGATACGAAAGATTTAATTTCCGGTACACAAGTAGAAATAAAAAATTGCATTTCGAGTTCAGCAGGATGACGACAAGCTAAATTACTGAATTCGAAATTCAGTTTTCTCATTTATTCCTCCATAATTCTTAATTTTTTCTAAAAAATGAAAAATCGCTAAATTTCTGCCATTACTCTGTCATCCCGTGTAAAATGAAGCGAAAGAATCGATCCGTGGACTCGTTTATTCGTGAATCACAAAAAGAAGAAAGATAAATCCCGATTGTAAGAAGTAATGAGGCAGAAAACGAGGAAGTAAGAGATCGTCACAAAGGAATAGAATACACGGGGGAGTTGAATCGAGTCCGTGCAAGGTCGTCGAGAGAATCGAGTGAATTAACTCGTTTCTGTATCTCGAACAAAAAGCGCGCGATGTTCTCCCGATATACATGAGCCGGTGTGTAAAAAAATACGGAAGTCTTTTTCCTCCGATGTCAGAGTTGCGAGTGAGCGGAGTGCAAGGCAAAAGTTAATAACGCTCGATTTACACATGAACTTCGTTCGAGCGTCGAAGAAAGAAGAAAACGACAAAAATGGACAAGAGGGGTTCGGTGGTGATAAAAAGACTGAAGGAAGAGAAGAGTGAGTAAAAGTAGGCGAGAAATGAAAAAGGCGAAAATTGGCAGTTTGTAATGGCGAGATTGGACGGCGGACGAGGCAAAAGTTTTGAGAAATATGATCTTTTTCATTATCTAATGAACAGAGGGGTGAAACTAGGAGAGTATCATCCGAAAATGCATCGCGAAGAGGGAGAGAGCGAGAGAATGGAAAATCGTCGAGAAAAAAGAGCAGGAAAAAAGTTACATTATGCAGATACAGGACTCTGCGTCTTTGTGTCGGTATACTCGTAAAACTTTATACCATGGTACTCTCTAATGTGTCACAAGTCATTCCCTCGACGCAGAGGGACGACGTCGTTCACCTTTTTCTTCTTTCGAACATTTCTTTTCGACTCGTATTCGGAGCTTTATTATTTTTCTTTTCTCGCTCACGTGCCAGATGGCAAATCGTAGCTCGCACTCTCTCGTACTCGCTTCTCTCGTACACCAAAAAGGCCCGACTAGCGTTGACGTTTTCTTCCCAATCGGGTAGCTCGAGTGCCTTTTCATTGTGAATAGTTTTGGTGAAACGAGGACAGAGTTGCGAACATAATTAAAATGAGAAACGAAGCTTAAGTAGCCTCGTTATCGAGTACATTCATTTTAATGGCAATAAAAGAAAAACGAGTTTTTCTTCCAGTTGATCCCGGTTATTTGAAACGGTTATTTCGTAGAGTCAGTGAGGAAAGAGGCTACGTCGTGCAAAGTACTCACACTCGAGGGCCCATTTATTCATCTCGTTGTTGAAAGTTGGTGGCAATTTTGAAGTTTTCGCGTCCCGAAGTTTGCGCATCTTTTCGATAAACTCGGTCGCAACTTGGTCGACTTGGGCCACGTGGGGCTTGATTGCTCGAGGCTGCATCATGTGCTGATTAACGTTGCTCCGGAAATTGTGCCACATCTTCCCCTGGCTGCGTTTCAATTTAATTGGATTGTATGTTCTTAGGCTATTCGTTATGCATCAACAGCGAAGTTTGCTTTTTTTTCATTTGGTTCAAACGTGATGAATATCAAGTTTGATGAGAGAGTATCTTCACAAATATGTAGGTTTTCAAAATGTATAACGTAATGTATAAATTACGTCTTTGTAACGATTATCATACGTTTTGTTTCAATTATTTTGCTTGACAACTTCAATTTAAATTAAATTAAATTAACTTTCAAATTACCGTCAATTAAGACCGCATTGCCACGAACCAACAAGCTTTTTGGGAATTCCTTTTGATTTATTTGAATTTTTTTTTCCGTTATTTAAATTCACACAATTCTATTTATTTATTTAAATAATAACCCTGACTGTATAAATAAAGATCAATTAAATTACCGATTCATTCTTAACTTCTATTTTAATTAGCCAAGGTACTCGTTCCGAGGATACGATTTCGTTAGTTGCCATTTGTTTGTCATAACTCAAAAGTAAATATTTGAATTCACTGTAATTATCGGTAATTTGAATTCGTAATTAATCACTCGTAATTAATTAGCTAATAACATTGACGACAGATGAACCGCAATTTGTAATTTTTATTCTATTTTTATTATCGATATTCACCGAAGCTCTTCAACTTAATTATTGTTTGTCAATTGTTCCAAATTTTTTTTCATAATTACTTTGTATTTTTTTCTAATTATTTAGTGAATAATTTTTTTTTTCGAGAAATCGGTTCAATCCCCTAAATGAAACGAATTTAAAAGCGAGCATTCATATGTAGAAATTTAATTCAATATTTATTAAAAAAAATGAAATACTTGGTACCTCGAAACAAGACCGAATTGTCCATTAAAAATTTGGGGGTTCCTTTCCCGATGTCGCTTCATCGTTTCGATAGCAATTCTAGCTGGCCATGGTCCCTCGAGTCGATACATTTTCTCGCACTCGTCGGGGTCGAAGAGGAAAACCGTTGGTCGCCGTCCCCATACTCCCTCGAGTCTCACCATATCACCGTAATCACTCCTCAACAGGTCCAATTGCTCTCGCAAATTTTCACTGCCGTATCGACCTACATTTATAAATTTATTAAACGAAAGCAATTACTTAATTAATTAATTAACGACAAAAAGCATTAAAATCAAATTTGAAAGAGGAAAAAGTAAAAATAAACAACGGTTTGGAATATCATTCGAATTGGACAATACGTAAATTTCGTTTTATCGAGAAAAATTGTAGTCTTGAAAATTCACATATCAAAGGCTATACAAATTTTAATTGTATTTACGGGACATCTATTTTCTTTTTTTTTTGCATTTACTTCGTGAAAATTTATTTTTAGCTTAGGAAATAAACAGGGCTAAATAAAGCAAAAATGAATTAGCAAGAAGAATAAAAATCAGGGAAATAACTAATAATTAAAAATGAAACGAAATTTGGGCATTCCGGCAATTATGTAGCATCGCCGAAACTTCGTTCGTCATTAGTTGAAAAATACACTTTTCAGGGACGTATAGAATGTTTTTTTAATTCGATGCATCATCGCCAAAAAGATTCTGATTGGAGTTATTTGCATTTAACATTGAGCGTTCATTTTCCAAATAACGTTTCGATATTAATTTTGCCAAAATCATACATTTCTTCATCAACTGTCGCTCCAAATAAAAAAAATATTCCAAATCAATTACAACATTTGGTTCAAAGAAATTTTTAAACAATGTTCCAAACCCAGTTTCAATTATTTGGTACACAAAAAAAAAAAGATAAAAATCCCTGAAATGTTCATACCAATGTGAGGCAGAAATCTGAAAAGATTTCCAACGATCGGAAAAGGCTCGGGTCCAGGTATTTCTTTGAACGGTCGTCCATCGATAATACCACCGTTTTCTTCGCGAACAATAGGACAAACGCCACTCGTCGAATTGCACCGCATAACGGCGACACATTTTATTCCCAAATCTTTGAACTGTCGGAGCAACTGCTTTGACTGCACTCTCGAGAGGGCCGACATGGTCCTTCGCGTTGTTCAGAAGAAACGAACGAAAATTGAAAAAACTTCGTATAGTGATGGTTTTTAATTCATTACTCCACCCAGCCGACGTGTAACGTTTCTTTGATTATCTGGCCTTTATATTTTATCACTTTCGTTGCGGGGATTCACGGAAGTCTTTGGAAGGGAACGATATCAATCCAATTATCATTATTATGATCCAATACATTTTGGATTACTCGGACAAACTGAAAATGAAGCCTTCCTTTATCTTTTCCCCCTTCCATTTTCTGTATGATAAATTGGAACCCCCACTTAGAAATACGCTTAAAATCGAGATTCCGCTTGACCGAAGTATATCTATACATTAATTAATAATAATTTTATATTTCGTCACAATATTCATAAATGTTTCCAGAAAATTGTCCAACTCGTTAAATAGCGAAAAAGGAATGGATTAATATTGACCCCTAGTAATCCGATTGAACATGCGGCATATTTTTGCAATTCTTCTCGCGTATAATAAGGGAATGACGAACAGGCTGGAAACTTTTGTTTTTGGAGTTTTGCGCTGCGAGTAACTACCGACGGATGGCGCGTCCCGTACGCGAATTCTGCCACGAAGCCCCGACTTTTCGGGCGAAGAATCGTGGCAGGACAATTGCCGAGCACATTGTGGAGCAAAGACACGCGTAGTTTCGTCGTAACGGAAACACACACGTATATGTACGTGTGTCAACCGATACTCACATACATATAAGTAGTATATACTTTTCGGGAAAACTTTACGAGATATCAATATGAATCCAACGCCATTATTTAATTTAGGTAAAAACCTTCTTCGAATATACCCATTGAATCTCTATAGCATATAAGGTCAACCTACGACCTTTTGAAGTTTCGTGAGTTTTGAGATTCCGGAAAAGTGGCCGGGGTAGTCGAACATTTTTTTTTCTGATTTTAAAGTATTAAAAAGGTCTACTTAATCGAAAATTTTCAGCTGATTACGAATATCAATGAATTTTCGTGGGAAGCACTGCACACAGCAAAAAAATCGTAATTTTAGATGTTTTTTACAATTTTTTCATAGAAATTTTGGGTTTTTGGGGAAATAAATGGTATATTTGTATTCAGGGGACAAAGTTACATCGAAATGGACCTATAAAAAAAATATTAAAAATCAAAATTTTTTTTCGATTTTTGGGCAAAATACGTTTTATCACTAAATCATCGATAACTTTTTTCCCTTTGGGATTTGGTACTCCATTTTACGCTCAATCTCTTCGTTATGATTTTCTCTTCAAAATGCTTTTTTATTCATTAATATCCGATGTTTTTTCGATTTTTGGCAGAATTTCAAAGTTGGGTCATCGATTTTTGCAAATTTTTCCATACATACCCCTTTGCCTCTTTTTTTGCGATTTTTCAAGTGGACATTCCAGGAAAACTAAATGAGATATCGATACGAATCCAACGCCATTGTTTAAGTTAGGCAAAAACCTTTTCCAAACTCATTAATTGAACCTCCATAGCATAGAAGAAGCTCACTCTAGAACCTTTTGAAATATCGTGATTTTTGAGATTCCGGCAAAACGGGCCTGGGAGGTCGAAAATTTTTTTTTTCCGTTTTTAAAGTATTAAAAGGGTCTATTTGATCGTAAATTTCCCGCTGATTACGAATATGCCCGAATTTTCGCCGAAAGTACAAAATTAGACTGGGACAATGCAAAAAACTTTTCTAGAATTTTTGATTCTATAAAAGTACTCTAGAACGGTATTTCAATTCAATTAACTAATATCGTTCATTGAACTTAAATAAAATCCTGAATGTCTTTTATTTAAATAGTACATTTTTAACTAAAATCGTTAATGTTTGAACTTAGATCGTCAATTTTCTTATCGTTCTTGTGATTACAATTTTATTTATATTAAAGTCGTTAATTTTGTAAACTAAAATCATTATTTTTTAATATTTCTATTATTGCATTACTTTTCAAATGAAATCGTACACATTTTATACGTTCATTTTTTATTACATTCTTTCTTTAACGAAAAAAGTTTTTTATGTGTCAATTTATTGATTTTTTTCTGTCAATTTTTATTCACCGATCAAATCGAGCACTCGGCAGAGTGCACATGCACCGCGGACACATGTACCCGATTCTCGTTGCGACAACGATATTTCCGCTGTCGTTCTTCCCCGCGGAATAGTCCCCAGATCCCCCCGACCGGAAATCAGCACGTGGGTTTGATAAGCGAGTCGCGCACTTCAGATTGTCTCGTGCAATCACGATCGCGCCTCATCAACGATCCGAATTCCCATCCCTGAGATTTCGACCATTTTTTTAGCAAAGAAAAAAAGTAACAAAAAATTTGGCACTTCCTTTTCCCGCGATAGGGCTGATGTGAGCTCAGCTATACGGTCCGAGGTTCAATTGGCCAAACGACGAATGTACGTGCAATGACATCCGAGTGCTACGGCCAACGTACGTCTGATGGCAATTACACGAACACGAAGTCTTGACTATATTTTCAACTTGAACAAACGTGCAACCAAGAATGTAAATGTAACGGAAGTAACACAAAAGATGTGGGGTTTATGCCAAAGAAATTCTGATTTATTCACTTTTCATACGTTGACCTGAAAGTTTGATTTTCTCATTGCCAAGAAACTGCAAATTTAATTTCCTCATTGCAAAAAACTATTCGTAAAATACGTTGTTTATTTTCTTTGATAAATAACAAATAATTTCTCAAATAAATTACGTTTAAATTTAATAATTTTAATTTTGACATTGTTTCGCTTTGATAAATATTAATGAAGTAAATAGGATTTTTGAAGTTTTCAGTTAATTAAAAAAAAAAGAAACCGAAACGACTGTCATCGCATTAACATTATGAACCATTTACATTTCCGAGCTTGCCCGATAAATGGCAAACATTGTTCATATTCCAAATGATATTTTGCAATATTATTTTCATATGATCATTTTTTAACTTTTTTTTGAAAATAAAAGAATATAATTTATATTGGTAAATTGAAACAATGTACTTACGTAATAATCTTGATTTTAATTAATGAATCAAACGTAAATGAGCATTGATTGTCTTTATCCGAGTTAGATTCGTTGGCTGGGAGTACTTTGGAACTCTTTATTGCGGTGAAGCTGCACGTGTCCGGTGCAACGGAATGACAGTACCACAAGGCTTGATGGAATGTATCCAAGTGCTCGAGTGCACCGAGTCTTACGGAGACAAAACGAATAGATGCGAATCGCACCACGATAGAAACGATACTAAATCTTTATTCGCGTGGAGTTATGTGCCAAGTCATACTTGTCAAACGGAGTCATTCACCATTCGTTGCGTCACGTTCCCGGACAGTTCATTAACTAAGAAATTGTATTATCGACTGAATCGATTACTTTTTCGATCAGGGGCTTGAAATATATTTTTCTATTGAGTTAGGCACGGAGTACAAATTGAAATATCGATGTTTTTTTAAAACTATTTAAACAAGTGCTTAACCCAAACGCTTCTTCGAAGTCTAACGATGTGATTCGTCGCGATAAATTTACCGAAACGTGGTGGCGGTCGTGTTCAGAGAACTGGCAATGAACAGGATGTCCGGTTCCATTACCCGATCCATGAGCAAGCACACGTCCTATGATCGGTGGCTAATCAATGGTGGAGCAATCTCTATAGAGCCTACGGGGTCGAAATCAACCCCTTACCTGTATTCCACGCCCAACATTGATTCCTTCATTGAGGCGTTCTTCGTCGACCACTTGTCGTTTTGCTTCAAACGTCATAAATTTTCGTATCTTCTTTTTTTGTTGAATTTCCAATTTTTTTTTCCTTAACGTTTCACCAGACATTCAAAAACGTTTTCAATCTTGATGCATTTTTGGACTTTTCCAGCTGCGTTGGAACTTATTGTTCTACTTGGATTAGCTAGGTGTAAATCTTTGGAATGGCTGGTTTTATTCGTATACTGGAATGGAATCAAGACGTCGAGTTTGATCGAGAGAACATATTCCCATTTGGTTGGTGCAAGTCTGGTCGTTTTGGCGTGAAGCGCCTTGTAGGTGTAATCCATCTATTCAGTGGCCCTTCATCGCAGCTTCGATGAACACGTAGCATTGATTGACCGTCATATTGGATCGGCATTAGGGTGGATCAACATGGACCAAGTGTATACACAACCGTCGTCTCTCGGTCTCGTCGACTCTTGGTGGCAAGGACCCACGATCCACCGACCACGATATTCCAAGATGGCGATATTGATGCTCGTCTCCCAAACCCACAGTGATTGGACTCGGGTATATTGAACCGAGGTTGGAACGTTATATAGATCGAGGGATGAACTATTTTACTCTCAGGTCATGAACTTGACATTAGTTTTGCATGACAATTGGCGCTGTGTCTTTCATGCTGATGAGAATTACTGCAGTACCTGGCAAAAGTGAAAAAAAGCGAGTATGGCATTTATCGTTGGCGATTTGGAGAACTTGAGTGGAATATGTTGACTCCTGATGAAAGCAGTTTTTATGAGCTAAAGATACAGGTCATGGAACTTTAGTAAACGTGTTGGATATCCATCAGCAACTGCCCATTGAAAGATCCATAGAAATCAGCTGATTTCAATGAAATTCCATCTGGGCTGATATTGATGACACTTTTTTATAGGCAGTTGATACCAATGGTGCTTTTCGTGAGCAGTTGATGAATTTACGTTTTAGCCAATTGTTGATCACACTTCTGAAGATAAGTTGAAGACTTTTGATGACCAAATAATCTCTTAACGGTTCATGACTTTCCACGACTGATTGATCGACGTACCTAATAGGTTTGAAATACACGCTCCAACGACACGCGCCCTAATAAATTTGATCGCGTCCTTTTTTTTTTGTCGGGTCGTTGCCTCCGTGAGTATTATCTGTCGTACATCATTGATCCAACGATCATCATTTGGAGGGAAGCGCCGGAGGATATCGTCAGGAGGATCCGAAGACCTTAAGGTTTCGAAGTCACGCGAACCCTTAGCCCGATTCACCCCCATTAGGGAACATTTTATACTCGGGTTTGGTATACACGTATATCTGTGTATACAAATGGCCACGGAGATACGAAGGTGTTATATACGTACTTACTGAAACGTTTTGAGAACAGAGCCGAAGATCGCGTGGACTCCGAGAGTAAAAGCAATCTTCACCTACGTATCTATGCTAATGAGAAATATTACGCTAGAAACACACAATGAGGATAGCGGAGTCTGTTTCGACGTGGCTGTATGCTAATTTTCCTCCATCCCGTCGGGCCCTTCGACGAGAATATATAGCGTGTGCATAATGATGTATCCATTAATCCACGTATATTGCGTATTTGAGAAAATACATTCATGGATTAACAATCACCACGTTTCATTGGCGAGCAGACGATTCGATCGATGCATTCTCTGAGAAGATATATTCTAACCCAAACAAACCCAAAAACGATCATCGCGACCGACAACGCTGTTTCATCTCGGATGGTGATTGGCTGGAAAATTTCCAAGGTCGTTTTCACTTTGTCATCGTGATAAAACTTAGAATTGACAAAAATGAAATTTTCTTATCAGAACGAAAAATGAGATTGAATTTATTTGATAATCTAGGTATTACGATTCTTCAGATCATTGAAATCGATTCTGATGTTGCATTTTGGAAATATCGTGTAAAGTCGAATTTTTTGACGTTTATAATTTGAGAATGTTTTTTTTTTATTATATAATTCAATTGGTGTATCGAAAAATAATGTTGATAATCAATGTGGTTTTTTTTTTATTATGTTCCAATTTAATTATCAATATTGAAGATTTCAAACCGAGTCTTCTAATGGACTCACATCAATCTCTGATGTCTAAAGGAAGATTGGCAACGTGTTCGTGAGTATCGATCTCAATAAAGTGTCAAGAATGGAATGTTAGCAGTGACGAGAATTGTTGAAAAAAAAGTCAATAGCTAATAAGAAATTTCTTATCGGAGATGATTTTATCGGGCATTATTCCGATCGTATGACCACCGCTTCAAGGTGCTTCTCGTGGCTCGGTAAATAAGTAACGCGAAAGGAAAAACGGTTCATCAAACGTTTATTGTGAAAAAGCTGTTGCCGGCGGCTGTTGTAAACGTATTTTTAAATCGTGTTGTAAATTATTTTCAAGGCTTTATGACGGAAGACAGATTTTCTATATACTCCAATATATAAAATCGGATGATTGAAAAGAATAAATATAAACATGATTTTCATTAAGCTAATTAAGGTTCTCAAGTTGTCACGGTTTTTTATCTCGTCGAAAATGATTTTTGGATTTTCGGACCCTCTCGGTATTACATATCAGATAACCAGTTAATTATAATCTTTTTTCAGATAATGCACGTTTTAAGGTATTACCGGATAGACGGGAAAGTCAGCACTAAATGGGGAAATCGTGAATCAGCGAGGCTAGATCGTATCATTGATGTTTAGCCTTGCACAAATCTAATTTAATAATGAATTACATTAGAAACGTTAATTTTCTACTTTCAATAATAATTGAAGTTAAATTCGACAATTTTGGCATGTAATTGACTGAGGTTTTGTCCGTGACTGCGGATTTGATTCAACTATTGAAAAAATTTTCAGTTTTTAGCTGTAATTAATTCTATCAACTCAACTACTAAAAAAAAACTACTGCTACAATAAAATTATCTTATCATTATCAACAATCACCCAAAAACGCAATATTTATTGAGATTTTGAGTTTATCATTTCTCAACTATTTAAAAATTCTGTCGATTTTTCAATATCCATGCAAATATAGTAAACTTTTATTGAAGAGGATTTAAAAGTGTAAAATGCTGATTTATTTGAGAATTCTTTTGAAAAAATGTTCCTCGTTCGAAAAATGACTGCGTTAAGATTTTAAGAAGCACATTTAGAATTATTTATTTAACAGTCTACATTTTATGAATGTTATCGAATTCAAAATGAATAAAAAATTGGGGTCGGGTTTTCTTTTTTACCAACGATTTTCTTATCGCTTCCAATGACGACTGCTCGATAATGGCGATGAGATATCGTAAATATTTCGAAGCCTGTTGTGCAATTATTTTATCGTTGTAATTGTTTTTTTTTTCGTACAAGATACGTCCTGTTTTATCTACTGGCCGAAAATTTCCAAATCTCATTTCCTGTTTAATTCGTTTATTCGTTTGATCACTCAACAGGTATATACAATATTCTCATGTCCGGACGGAATCTCCCATTGTCACGACGTAATATTTAGATTCCGGATTTTCGTAAACCACTTATCGTTCACACGTGTGCTCTTGAGCGAACGATACCCATCAATGTGAGATCACTCTGTGGCTAATGGGTAATTGACTAAAGTTCAAGGACTTTTGGAAACAATTTTAATGAAGAACGTATCATTATACCCCACAAAAATGGGTATCAGATAACAATCGTATTTGGATAGAGCTATCATCGAGGTTCAAAACTCTGCTGATGGAAATTAGATTTTTAGATTAGTAGGCTAGTCGTCGTTTCGTGTACAGTCAGAATTCTTTTCCAACAATTTTATATCAGTCGAAAAATGGAACGACGAGCAAAATTGTGCGCGTAAAGAATTCAAATCACTATTTTGGATCGCGATTGAAAGAGAGTCGCAGTTGCAGTATGATCGGATTCCTCCGATCCAATATTAGCTGTTATTATAATTTTTGGACGACGAGAATTTTTGACGAAGCAGCCGAATTTTTAAAAGTCAAAAGTTTAATTTTTTTTCGCAACGTGAATTTTTAATATTTTAATTTTAATCAAAAACGAAGAATTCCGATCGTTCGAGCCGAATCAAAATATCTCCACCCTCGAAACACCGGACCAAATAAATGATCACGATTGATTCGGATCGAAGTTTGCCAACCAAACGATCGCAACTGAACCAGATCAAAGTTGCCTCTCCCCTCCTGCAACGGATATTTGAAGAACGTTCTAAATCGGTTCAAGGCTCATTCAGGTTCGATGATACATTCCCGAATACTATCTCATCCAGTTAATTCAAAACCTTAATTAATCACGCAATTTCAGCTTAGCACTTAAGCTGAAATTGTATGCGTATGCCCGCACACGCGCGGGCACACACATACATAATTACGACTAATTTCGGGAATACCTTCAGGAAGTTGTACATTATACGAAAAATGCGTAGCTCACGTCCATGTAACGAGTGAGAGAGTCCTTGAAACGTACGAAATCATTATAAAGTACACTCTCGAATAAAGAAACGATACATCCGAGGCGCCGTGAATTTTTTTTCCAACTATCATTGAAAGGATAAAAAAAAGAACGTTGAAAAAAGACCGGATCAGAGTGGATCGAGCGTGATCGATGTGCCAAAAGGAGAAATGCCCTCCCCTCCCCCCTCGTTGATCCGTTGATGATACGATCGTTTTCTTCGAGGAGATTCGTCCACTCGCGATTATTTCATCGCCAGTTCTCGGATGCTCCCGATCGAGCGTGATACAGCCTTCCTCGTTGATCATCGATTGCGCACGTACGAGCCCAGTCAGCGCAGACAAACGTATCGGGCGTTACGAGAGAATGATGCGGCCTTGCTCTCGATGTTACAGTTGGGATTACGCAAACCGGGCGGACGTTCGCTCGGTTCCTCTTTCATCCCTCGGCCCACCACTAGCCGTCAAAATCCCCCACCTGCAACCTCCGCTGCTCCGCGGAGAATTTACTAATGAACCTTGACTATGCGGGACGAGTCGGTGGAAATTTGAATTCGCTGGCAAATTTGGCCCATTCACGCGGTATCTCTTGGATGCCAGGGTTTGTATTGACTCGCACCGGGCGAGGATAATTTTTGCCATCGTGTTGAGAATGAACCATTACCGATTCAGCGCTTCGTGAAACCCCGTACAGGCAATGACATCCATTGAAGGATAATGAGTTCAAGATCGTTTCACGGTGGTTTTCCCGTTTATTAATCGACGACCTTCCTATTGGCTTTTGGGACCCTTCGTTCGATGGATTTTCGGATCGGTACGGCGTAGAAACGGATTACGACGGTTGGCGATAGGATAGACGCAGGACAGTGATGGACTTATAATTGAAAACTGCCAGGATCGAGTTTGTCTTAACTACTTGCTGGTCAAAGTTCCCCGATGGAATTTGGGGACAATGATGGTTAAGGATTTCCGTCAATTCAGAAACACGTCCAATGTTCTTTTTGGTATAGCACTTTCGTCATAGGTAATTGGAGGGTTGTGCCAAGACACGAGGTCGTTCGACGATCGCTCAACCGGACTAAGGCCAAAAATCATATACCCAATAGAGCATCGGGAAGCTTTCCAAGGTTTTCTCTTCATTGGACCAAATTTCAATCAGCCAAGTGCTAAAGTGGAACACCAAACCGGAGGAAACGAAGATTCCAGTTGGGATCAATTTTTGCCCGAGTGCCTGGAAGTCTCGTCACCATCCCTGCTGCATAGCCTTTATCGACCTCTTGCCTGATGACCGCGTCGAACATCCGGTATAGATCGAAGATCCAGTTGATAGATAAACTGACGTATTTTCCTTCGTTGCTTCCTCATTACGAAATCTTGCCATGTCCGAGAGACGAGTGTCATTGTACTCACTGGACAATAGTGATCGCCCTTGTTACGAAAGTTAGGTACGAGACGGAAAACACGCGCAAAAAAAAAAACAAAAATATGTCTGTCGAGTTCTCGACGCTATGGATCTCAGTGCGAGAAATGTAACATTGAGTTGTTTACAAATGTAACACTTGCGCAATTCTGCTTGTGCAATTGGCACAATGGGAAACCCATTGATTCCCACTTGGGTTCGAATTCACAACAGCCTCGTCGCAACATTGACAGACTACGTTCTTTTAGCTTAGGCCAGATACTTTTATTTTTTTTTTTCGCGTTGGCGTAGTTTCACCTTGAAAGTTTCGCCTTCGACAATGAACGAGACAATGAACGCTCCCTCTCGCGGTGGTTCCGCGTTGCAGAAATCTCCGTCAAAATTCCGGCACGTTACATGTAAGAATGCTCACTTTCGGGCTCAACCGATTGATTTTCAAGATTTTTTCCTGATGAGAATATTGGAATTACGTGCTCGGGACTTTACACACTGTTGGTCCGTAGTGTTGCCAAGATCGAGATTTTTTTTTAGCCTCACATATCGAGTTATAATAGATTTATGAATAATCAAAGATGGCGTCACCACTCGGTGGGTGTAGTATTGAATAAGCTCATTCAAAATGAAAAATAAACAGGTTATGTTTAGCGTAGATTCTAAACTTTCATATAACCGAATATGTTTTGTTTTTGTTTTTTGAAATAACGGGAATGTCAAATTGTAGACAAACAGCAACGATTTCGGAAAAAAAGAAAAATGCTATGAGTGAATGAGAAATTTATATGAACGCTTCAGAAATTCCGGAAAAAATATTTTTTTTCAATTCTAAAATGTCTCAATGCGTTAAAACGCAGAGATTTCATAAATTTCTCGTTGTCATTTTCACAAAAGTGTATCCCTGAAAATTCTTTATCGAATTCTTTATCTTTTCATTCGAATAGTTTCAATTATAAAAAATCGGGGTTTCCCGGTCACAATTCACAAGAAGACACAATTCGAGGAAGTCCAATAACAGTGAATTTTTGAAAAAGGCTTTTCTCTTGTAAAAGTGGCATATTTGGAAGCTGATCTGGAGTTCCGGAAGCAATCAAAGCTTCGAAAAAGCGGTAGACGTTTCAAGATGGCGTTAGAAATGATATACGTTCTTGGAGGCTTCCAGAAAAGTTGCAGGAAGTTTTCAGTCTTCGGTGTGACAGCGAATGTGAGGAAAATGAAAATGGAGGTGGAAGAAAAGGAAGATGGAAAAAGGAGTAGAAGGAAGACGAGAAAGAATCACACGCTGATACGGTTGGACGAAGAATGAGATGGATCTTTTAAGGGGAGAGGTCGTGGCTCGCCCGGATGGTCGTACTCAGCGAAGCATTCACTTTTGTACGCTTTGCCATGACCGCGTAGTTGGCTGGAATCGCGTTTCACACACGTACACTCCGAAACTCTCGCCTATAAATTTGTATATGTAGTTTACTACGTCAAATCGCAACTAGACACGAGATTTATTCACATTCGTTGAAGAAGAGTACACCCGGCCTCTCTTTCTCTCCAATGTTCATCCTTTCGTCTCTAAGTGAGCACATACCGAATACGTCCAACGGAAAACGTTCCCAAAGGCTTCGGCCACACACGCACACCTTCCCCATACGCATTTGTGTATGTATAAAAGGAGGCTTCGACTTCCAAGCCAAATCAAATCAAGACGTGCCCTCATAGTGGAAACATGAAGGTAAGGACTGAGAGGATCCGGCTCTCGTTGGAAAAGACTCTCGACCAACCGGAAGTGAGACGAAAAGAGGAACTTTGAGGGGTTAAACTCTGTGAGGTTGGACAATTTCTTCCCGAGTGAAATTCCACTTTGATATTTCTAACAAGTAGAAAACGCTCCCTCTGAGAATACTTATATCGTAGGTATCATTCGAAACAAGTGTTAGCCAGTTAGTCATCGTGATACGGATGAATGTTGTCATCGAGTCGAAAACGTCCCAGTGCGACCGCCCTCTTAATAAATGTTGAAACTTTGGTGTTTTCGTACCTATGAGAATTCTAGTGATCTATATAACTATCCAAATAAATATTTTAATATTTTACTTTCGTCCCTTTTGTTTGGGTGTAAGGTAAGGAGAAAAGTTAAATTTTTTAAATTAATAATCCCCTTCCTGAATTATTATTATTCAATTATTTATTATGATTTGTATTATTTACGAGCGTGAGTATTTGCTGTGTTATTCCGTTTGGAAAATATTATTTTTGCAGCACAAACCACCGACAATTTTCGATATTTTCATTCACGAAAATATGAATATTCAATTTATAGCTATATACATAATAACTTTTGTCCTCAAACAATCGTAGATTCGGATTTTAGGACTGAAGAGCGTTCATAACTATTTTTTAGGATTTTTTATAGAAATTTCGCAGTTTGAAACTGGTACATGGATAATTCCATCCCAGTACGATTGGAAAAGCAGCAAAAATACATTTCGGCCTCGCAGGACTAGCAGATATCGAGAAATATCACCTTTGAAGTTTTTCTTTCGATCAAATATTTGTCCCACTTGATTTCATAACGAAATTTTCCGGTGTAATTAATGTAATTAGGCTACGTTTATTAGACAGATAATCTATCCGAATCGAATAAAACTTGGTATCATTGTCTCTGTCGGATTTGGCGAAATGTTAATTATGTGCGTTGTACAAAAAGAAGGATAGTGGTGCACGGAAAATTAGCGTCTATAATGTGGGATTGCATCAAGCCGCGAAATTGTGTAACGAGGTTTCGATAATCAACGCGCCAATTTGACAAACCGATATTCCCTGAGCGATAATTTGAGTGCGAATTACCACTGGAAAATGATAATTAGAGTAGGCACTGGTGAATTGTAGAAAATAAGGTCCGAAATGGACATTGATCGGTTCGACATTGTGACCTGTTGGAAATCACGTTAAGCTTGGTTGAATCGAATGCGAAAGAAAAACGTATGATTTTGGTATCGTCGTTGATGCTGGTTGATTCAAACGTATTCAGATTTGAAGCGGATGAAGAGTAATCTTCGCTTGTTTGTTTAAAAGGAACCCAAACATGATATTGGGTTCCCTCGATGTCATCTAACACTCGTCATAATAAACTACAAATGAAAAATCTCGGCTAACCTAGAACATCTGCCATCACTGATCAAAAGTTGAAATCGAAATAAAATGAAAACGGAATTATGGATGAGACTAAACGTTTTCCTGAAGTCGTAATTGACACACAAGCGATTTTGCAGAAAATAGATTTTAATTGGAATCCGAGCAATCAAGTGAAACGTTCTCTGTTGCTTATTGGCTTCAAAGGAACCTAAACGTGTTTTCCATATTATCTGACATTCTTCATAGTAAACTTCAGTTTACTATGTAAACCCAAACAACGGAAGAGTTTCAGGAAATCTGAAACATCTGCCATCACTGATCAAAAGTTGTAAATGCCTCTCAACGAAAATGGAATAATGGATGAAACCGAGCGATTTCGTGAAGTTTTATTCTACATAAATTCGATTTGAAATTGGAATTCGAGCAATCAAGTAAAATGGTTTTTTTAATTGTTTGAAGCTTTTATTCTTTTTTTGTCTAAGCAGATACCCATAATCGTTCTCGTTTGCGGACTCGCGAGTCAGGCTCGTGGTAGCCTCGAGCCAGCTGGTTACAGGGCTCCAGGCACGTATCCTTCATCCGAATATTTGCCACCCTCATCGGGCAACGATAATCGTTACGTATATTCCTCGAGTGATATCGCGAAGCGAAATTTCGGGGTGATCGGCCGTGGTGGTTCTTCGAGTGTTCAGAGCTTGTCATTGAACTCGGAGCCTTTACCGATCTCCAGTTATTTGCCGGCTAATCGGCAATCCTCCGATGGTAACGATCATCAGTCCGTCGTTGGGGAACGATGGACCAACGTTTTCCCTCCTTTCAATCCGACGAGCGAGATTCAACGCACGTACGATCAAGCGATACCGAGCAACGATTATCTTCCTCCTGGTCAACGACGAACACCCTTGAAGCATTATTCGACCCCTGCGAATGACGTTCGTCCACTTTTTGATGGACGTTCGACCGATTCTTACGCGAATCCCAAAATCCGTTTCTCCGCGAACGACCAATCCAAAGCTTCTATCTATCGGCCAGCCAAATTCGGGGTTTCCGAAAGTTACGAGCATTCCTCGAGGCAACACAGTCGTCAGCTCAATCATTATTTGTCACCGGAAAATCATGTGAGTTAAAAAACCGTTTTTGGACTTCCGGTTGATCTCGCTTCGTCCCATGGAAGACTAAAAGAAATGGGGATTTTTTCAAATTTTTAAAAAGCATTTTTTTGCTCTCGGAAATTTGGAGTGTTCGAGATTCTACTTTTTGCCACATGAACGAAGGGCATCATTTCGTTTTGTTGGGAATTTTGTTAAAATAATTGAACATTCAATTATTCTGTTGTTTCAATAATTGAATATTCAATTATTCTGTCACTTTAATAATTTTGTTATTTCAATAATTGAACATTCAATTATTCTGTACTTCAATAATTGAACATTTAATGATCCAGTGCTAATTACTTGAACGATACTCGATTTATTTAACAATAAATCCATTCCATCTGATTGGAGAGATCCAGAATTAATGCGGTTGCATTCCAATATTCGCACGATTTGAAATACAACGAAGTTTCGTATCCTTTGTCAAAGTCAATTAAACGGCAAATGTTTATTACTAATAAAGACCCCGGCAAAGTACGAGTTCGAGTACGAAGTTAAGGACAATTACGGGAACGATTACGGCCACAAGGAGATTCGCAATGGCGAGAATACCCAAGGTGTCTACAAGGTACTTTTGCCGGATGGTCGGAAACAGATAGTTCAGTACGAAGCGGACAGCCACGGATACAGGCCGACGATCACTTACGAAGAGGCCGATGCGAGTTCCATTATCCGAAAATCCTCCAATCGCAACAATCAAGGATATCAATATTGAAATCCCCGAACGATTATTCGATTCGTATCGTTATGAGATTTTTGTAGAAATCCCAAAAATTTCATCGAATACGCTTGTACAATAAACGCTTTTTAATTAAGGCCTTTAAGGCTCGAAATTCATAATGTGTCTCTCTACATTTCACTACTCTGAATTCCGTTTACTTTGGTCGCCCTCTCACGTGTCATTACGATCTTCGTATAGCGAAGTTAACATTCAAGAGAGTTATGAAATAGACAAAGAGAGAGACAGAGAGAGAGAGAGAGATAGAGAGAATCAACGCTGCTGGATGAACTTGCATATTTCCCTCATCATTTTCACATCCTACACGTTCGGAATGTTTATGTCAGGATATAATTGCGTCAGGCGTGGAGTTTTAGCGCCGTGTTCATACGGGCCCTAATAAAGAGTGGGGAACACGAGCGAGACAGCCTCAATATACGGGGAGTGTATTTATACGGGCATAAGAGACAGTAGATAGATTCGCACAGGCATCTGAATTCGTAATGAACAAATTCCTGGAGGATCTCGACTATCACTGGACCTTCTTCCCTCCCATTCACCGTACTTCTTCCCCCGACGTGCTTTTCTCGTATTCCTTCATCTCGCCCTCTCCGAGAAAATTCATACATGTCACGACGAATTTTTTTTGTTTTTTTTTCCCGGAATTTATAAAAAAGAAGTTCTATTCTCGCGACGAAAAATTTAATGGAGATGTACCATGCTGGGTCGTTGCAAATATTTCGATCGAATGAAAAATCAAAATGAGAAAAAAACAGTCCGATTGATTTTTTTTTGTAACAATAACGATATCGGTAATAAATCAGCAATTACGAGCTACGATCCATCGTATTGCACTTTCACAAATTTCCCGAGCATAAACCTCTGAAGTGGTAAAAAGTACACATTTTGAGCTTTGTTTCATCTATTTTGATGAAGAAATAGCGGAGGAATTGGTTTTCGAAATTTTTCACATAAATGTACCACCAGAGATAAAAATCTTATCGACCATCAAGAACATTCAGTTAAACGATTTTCTCCCTAGCGGCGTAGCGGCTCGCATTCTCCATTCTTACCGACTGCGCTTGCATCCTTCCGAAAAATCAATATACTTTTTGAATTGGCACTTGTCACCTGGTCACTGCGCTAATTCGTAACCTCCGTAGCTACGATAGCTATCGTAACCTGCAGCAGAGAAAAATGTCCAATAAGTATTCTAGGATGGGTTTTTGCCATTTCCCCAGTATAATTTTGCACTTTCGGCAAAAACTCGGGCATATTCTTAATCAGCGGAAAATTTCCAATGAAACAGACCCTTTTAAAAGTTCAAAAACGGAAAAAAAAATTTTTCGACCTCCCAGGCCCGTTTTCCCGAAATCTCAAAAATCACGGTATTTCAAAAGGTCGTAAAGCGAGCGCCTTAGGTGCAATGGGGTTTCATCGGGGGTATTTGGAAAAGGTTTTTGCCTAACTTAAACAATGGCGTTGGATTCGTATCGATATCTCTAATAGTTTTCCCGCAAAGTCCAGTTGAAAAATCGCTAAAAA
>JAPYZI010000465.1:0-51668 GCA_030523105.1 Ophioninae sp. A BG-2022a
ATAATGTTTGCGGGACAAGTGTTAGGGCCTTTTCTAATGTTTGTGTAAGAATTCGTCGGAATGTGGTTGGGCGAGGCGAAGGTAATAAAGTTGGAAGACGGGGTTGGACTGTGGGAAAGAAAAAAGAAGGAAAAATTCTAAGCCTATATTACAATATATTTATGCCTTAGCAAGCTATGAGGCAAAAAATAAAGAATAATAATACTAAATAAACAAAATACCAAAAAATAAACCGGATATCATAACGATAAATACTACAATAATATAATAACTCCAGCATCATAATGTTCGTCTCTCCACTCACAATGTTCACGATGAACAGCACCCAAAACAAACCGTGATATTTGATAAATTGCGAATAGAGTAATGATAATAATAAAATAGCCCCAAATCAAAACCAAAATCCTCCCCAAAGTTAGTCTTGACATTACAAGGAAACTAATTATATACTAGATGTCAATACTTTACACCATGATCACGAAATTCATCGCGTTGTACAAACGGAACAGCCACAATAGCGGACGGCGCAGACATTCCAATCATTTTCGGTGTAGGCTGAACTTTAGGCACTCACAACTTCAGAAGGTCATCAGCACTCATACTGTGGATACGCGATTGGCCATCCGCTTCCCGCATAAAAATCGCATTTACTCTCGACCGCGCATAACCAAGTTCAGCCGCTTTAACTTTGGCATTGCGAAGTAATTGGTAAGTATTGGTCGAGAGCCCCTCATTCATAAAAACTATTGAATTATCGATTGCACCAGAACCGCTCGGTAATACTTCTGACCATCTTAAAACACGCTTTTTTCGCTTGAGCGAGGCAAAATAAGATGCCCGCGATTTGTCCACTGAACCTTCATTGACCGCGGTCCCTGGAGCACGGGAATGAATTTTCCCAACACCCAAGATATGAGAAGACAATTCAGATGCTCCGATAGCACAAGAAACTAATCTGATCAAGTCAATCGGAGCTGGAGACGAAACCCCAGAGAAAATAAGATCACTCTGACGGCCTGACTACACAAAGCTATCACGCAGGGTAGGAATTTCAGCTCTAAGTTCACAGGCCGAAGACTTTAATTTCGCAGCATTATCAATCGCGGGAATTCTAGCAAGAAGAGTACGAAACCATCGTTCGTCCACTTCTGCCTTCCACTAAACGCGGTAATCTTAGCATAAGTAGTCTATAACATCGTTACTATTTTGCTAAGCATACTATCAGTATGATTAAAATTAGTTCCTGAGATATGCGACGATGTCAGCAGAGGAGCATCACTAAAAATTTCACTCTGCTGTTCATCTACACTAGTCGTAGAACTGGATGACAGATTCTCTCTGATAGTAGAGTTGTCAGACGCAAACAAAAAACAAATTTTACAGCACTCACGTGCCAAGGATGCGATCAGGTAAAGTTTATAGCAACTGGGATGGAATGCCCGAGAGCAACAAACACACTCCTTATAAATATCAGCAATTTCCTTAGCGCATTTATAACAAAGTCATCCTGACATTTCAACACAATTTCACAAAGTTAGTGTGCAAACTCAGCGATTAAAGTCTAAACAACATGATACATTATGTCACCACACAGTTATACTAGTGGGAGACGAATAAATACAACCAAAACAAAATTTGAGCATCGCTCACGCAAAATAAAAATATCTAATTTCACACTCACCATACAGGCCGGAAACTACGCGAAAACTCACACATGTACACATATCACTCACACATGTACAATCGCATGTATCTATAGCCAGCAAAGCGTAGATGTATATAAAGTAAACAAGACAGCACATACCAACATCGGTGGGAGGTGTGACTCCCGATCCACAATCACACCAATGGATCCAGTATAACAGATCCTAAGCGAACACGCCTTGGTGAGTGCGACGATAGCCGAATAACCCCGAGCTTACCCGAATGAGAGCACTCAGCCGGACAAGGTGAAGAATGTGGATCACCACCAGAAGTCTGAGAGAAGAATCATCAATTCCAATAATGCTGAATATTGGTGTGATGGCAAGGAAAGGTGGTGCGCTTGATCTTCAGCAAAAAGTAGGCCCGTGGGCCTCAAGCGGCATAAAAAATTTCTCGAAAAATGCGGAGCACTAGAGAAATTTGTCAGAGCGTACTTACAATGAGAGCGAGAGCGACAGCGAGAAGAGAGAGAGTAACAGAATGCGAGCGAGAGAGGGGAAGGGAGAGAGATTGATTAATTGTGTATTTATGCCCTAGTTTTATAATCTTGGGCAAATTGGTTCACAACAGAATTATACACTTTTGTTGGTAACACAGTTCACACATCTAGCATATACGCAGTCACTAATAGAATTTAGGCAAGTTTCAATTATAATTCCAGAGGGAAGACAGTATATCAAGTAGTGGTTAAACATTCGGTTCTTAGGAATACATATCGTAATGTGATAACGCAATATAATTACAACAATAACAATTTCTAAAGGAGTATTCTACACTCAATCGGCAATACCATATTGCACAACTCAATTTCTAAATAAAGTGAGTCAGCTGAAAAACTGACAGCATCACATCATACCGCATTATGATAAATCTCGCACGAACAAGTGTGCAAGAAGGCGTTCCTTAAACATATTTAACGCTGACAAAGTCGCGATCTTCCTTGGCAAAGTATTTCAGAAATGCATTGAAGGCACATAAAAGGTGATATGTCACAGTACGATACGCTGGAATTGAGAGAGGGGGGGAGGAGGAGAGAAGCATAGAGATAGAGATTGGACTGGACTGGACTGGGCTGACAAATATATTTATATGCCTTAGTGCAATAACACTTTTAGGCAACTGAACAAAAATCATAATTTCAAATCAATATACTTAAGGCCTTACGTACGTCAAGAATTAAAAAAAAAATCGATGTTTTTTTTACATATTATTATTCCTTATACTCATAGGCGTATTTCTGTGCAGGCTGATTGTAAAAATTCCACGTAGTTCAGAAGTTATAAGAGAAAATGTGACTGCCCGACGAAAGGTCTCACGCGCGCCTACCTGAGTTCAATTGTTTGAGGCAGCTGGCCTTCACTCTCAGACCCTTTTGGTATACCTATTCTTTTGTTACCCTTAAATACGTGGAAGAGAGTTTATAAAGTTTGTGAAGAATATATTCAGATTTGTAAAACGTAAGGTTAGTTGTCTCTGAACATTACAAGTGAATAGTCGTGCATCGCATTCGTGAATTTTAAAAATGTTGAAACGACGCTCCGTAGACCGTAAAGGCGTTAAAAATTCAAAATATTCGCGACCCAACAGGAAGAAGCCTCCTCCGAGGCCAGATAACATGAAAAATGAAAGTAAATACACTAGTTCGGTGGCAAAAAAATTATCGGGACGATTGCATGATATTTCATTCGACCCAACCTTTTCATACTGTATTTTACAGTTCACTGCGGTTTTTGCAGCTATTGCGGAGTGTGTAGTTTGTCGTACATGTGAGGGGGATATCAAATTTTTTAAGTCAAGTGCCCGTGGACTTAGTTTTAAATTAAATGTTTTTTGCACCAACTGTGACGATAATATCCAGAGTGTTTTCTCATCGCCTTTGATAAACACTGCGTATGAGATAAATCGACGCTTCACATTCGCTTTTCGACTGTTGGGAAAACGATTGAAGGCAATGCAAATGTTTTGTGGGGTCATGGATTTAGCATCATGTATCGCACGAACAACCATCGACACAATTATGAAAAATATTCAAGAAGCTTCAACAGTCGTCGCTAAGGCATCTATGAAAGCTGCTGCTGAAGAATAAATTCAAGAATGTGCTAGGCAAGATAAACTACAATTATCTGAGAATGGAATCATTGTATTCGGCGATGGTACTTGGATGAAAAAAGGCTTCTCTTCGCTTTATGGAGTCACAACATTGATTGGTCATTTTACGGGAAATGTTATCGATTTTGTGATAAAAAGTAAATATTGTAAAAAGTGCGAAATTCGCGAAAAGCAAAAAGGACAGCTGAGTACGAATTGTGGTTGGAAAAACCATCGAGAAGATTGTGCAGCGAATCACACGGGAAGCTCTAGAATAATGGAGCCAAACAGTGTTGTGGAAATGTTTCAACGATCTGTAGAAAACTATGGGGAAAAATATGAGTATTACACGGGAGACGGTGATACAAAAACTTTCTCAAGCATCAGGAATGCTCAACCGTATGGAGACCTCGAGGTAAAAAAAAAGAATGTGTGGGTCACGTTCAGAAACGTATCGGTAAGCGTTTTCGCCAAGTCATCAGCGATAGCAGAAAATCTACGTCAAGAATCAAAGAAACTGAATCAAAGACGGAAAATTAAAAAAAAAATTACATCGAATGAAAGTAAACGAGTTAGTTTGGGAGGACGTGGAAAACTTACTGCTAAACTAATAGACGAGTTGATTATTTATTACGGTTTAGCAATAAGAAATAATATTGATTCTCTAGAAAACATGAAAAATGCCATATGGACGACATTTTACCATAAATCATCAACGGACGAAAAACCTCAACATACTTATTGTCCACCAGGAGAAAAAAGTTGGTGTGATTTTCAGAGAGCAAAAGCCAGAGGTACATTAGATACTTACAACCACAATGCCGCTTTCCCTGAAGTTGTACTGCAGGCAATTAAACCTATTTATGAGTCATTAAGTTATGATCAGTTACTGGAAAAATGCTTGGGTGGATTCACACACAATGTAAATGAGAGCCTCAACTCAAAAATTTGGAAGATTGCACCCAAATGTTGTCTAGGTAGTAACGGAATAGTCGATATAGCTTCAAATGTTGCTTTATGTACTTTTAATGATGGGGCAGAGGCTTTATTGAGAATTGAAAGATTGCTTGAAATAACAATTGGATACGAGGGATACCACTATTGTCTTGGAGAAGATGCGAGCCGGCTAAAACAAGCTCGGATCAACGCAACCAAAGCGACGAAAGAAGCCAGGACAATTCGTCGATTGCAGAAAAATAAGCAACAGCAATTTTTCACGGACAAGGAATGTGTCCAGTATGAAGCTGGACTGGGAGATTAAACGGAAGTTGACTGAATAAAATTCATTAAGTTGTTGCTCTAGCCGCGCGCGACTTCGAGCGAAACGCGCTTGAAACTTTAAACGCTTTTTTCTCGAAACGACATTTTCTGAATTGGCCGACATGATAACTCGTACAGTTTTCAATATTTTTCGATGATTTTTTTTAAATATTCGGAATCGTTTTCTCTATAGTCTGTCGAGCCGGATTTTTGAAATTTTGATTAGATAATTTTATAAACCGACAGACTATAACGACAGCCTTATTTTACAATAATTTGTTTACATTTTTCAGATCCGTCAATATTTGGAGAAGAAATAGTGTCGGCCATGGAACAATTTTTTTTTTGGTGCTTCAAAGAATATCATGTTTCATATGTCAAATTTGAAAAACAAAATTGAAATAAATTTTTTTACAAACTTCACAGAGTAATAAAAAATGTGTAATAATTTTTTTTATCAATTTTTATTCCTATCCCTCCTTAAAAACAGTTCTACTTTTGGTGCGTTTTCGGCTCTGTTGGACGTATGTAAGCCCTTAAAACTAGACCTTCCTAATGCCACACTAAATTTTCAACCGAAGCAAAATTGCAAAGTAAAGACTAAGTTGAGAAAATAATAATAATAATATTGCCCGTGTATTCCATCTGGAATACACGGGCATAGAAGTAGAAGAAGATGGAATACACGGGTATGGAAGTAGAAGAAGTAGCCAAAGTCATCAAAACGACGCAGAATTGGAAGGCACCCGGCATCGATGGAATTCATAACTTCTGGTATAAGCGATTGGACTGCCTATACCCACGATTGGCGGCAGGCTTTACGACAATCGTTCACCATCCAGAGATAACGCCAAGCTTCTTTACGCGGAACAGCTCACCATCGATGCAGTCGTACTCGCCCAAGCCTGTCAAAGTAATCGGAATCTGCACATGGCGTACGTAGATTATAAAAAGGCCTACGATAACGTGCCACACTCTTGGATGACTGAGGTGCTGCGGATCATGAAAAACTGGAGGACCACACTACGATTGTAAACGGTGGAACACCAGATAACGACTCCGGAAATAAGAATACGACGTGGAATATTCCAAGGGGATACCCTTAGCCCGTTATGGTTTTGTCTTGCGCTGAATCCGCTATCAAGGCAATTGAACAGCTCCAAGTACGGCTTTAAGATAAAGGCTAATCGGGCAAACGAATTCGTCATCTTACATCTGCTGTATATGGACGATATAAAACTCTTTGCGAGCAACTAAAAACAAGTGAAACACCTTCTTGGCATAACGCACAACTTTTGGCAAGACATTAACATAGAATTCGGACTAGAGAAATGTAGGATTATCTATATCGAGAAGGGCAAAATGGGAGAAGGAGATCATCGTATTGGCGACCATGGAACTGTGAGGGTGCAGGATGGTGAAGAATACAAGTACCTCGGAATGACGCAAGCAAGGCTAATTGAGCACTCTCGGGTCAAGAATAGCATTAAGAACAACTACACGGCCAGGCTCAATAAAATCTGCAAGAGTAGATTGGCAGCTAGTCAAGGCGATCGACGCCTACGCGATCCTGATACTCAAACACTCCTTTGGATTGATTAAATGGAGTCGAACGGATTTAGAAGGCCTTCAACGACTAACAAGGACCAAACTGACGGCGAACCGGTATCACCATCCGAGATCCGCGATAGAGCGGCTCATCTTACCAAGACCCGAAGGAGGCAGGGGCTTCATCGACATTGTCTGTCTCCACGAAAAGCAAGTCAATATAATATATTGAGGGCATTGTTCTATAGGAAGCAGCAAAGTTTATCAATGCACAAAACCATCGTGAGGGCGGGCAGTAGCTGCACGCCACTAATTATGGCAGAACACCCTAACAAGGATGGAATCAACAGTAGCTACGAAGCCACCCTGCAATCATGGGCCAAAAAGGAACTGCATGGAAGACATCACCATGACCTCAACCAGAATTATGTTGACAGAGAAGCGTCAAACAAATGCTTGAGCCGCGGGGACCTCTTCCCGGAGACCGAAGGGTTTATGATAGCTATTCAGGGTCAAGTCATCTCTACAAGAAACTACCGAAGATACATCATCAAGGATCCTCTAATACAAGACGACAAATGCAGACGATGTCACGTCTGCCCCGAGTCGATTTAGCATATCACGTCAGGATGCCGCCTATTCTGCCAAGGAGAATATCTGCATAAACACAACATGGTAGTCAGCATCATACATTAGAGGCGAGCCCGAAAACATCAGCTTACTATCGAAGAACAGCCATATTACAAGTATACGCTACAGGCAGTTCTGGCGAATGATACGCACAAAATGTATTACGACAGAGCCATTTTAATGGATAAGACGATCACTGCGAATAGACCAGATATCACGGTGATCGGCAAACGCATAAAGACTGCTAGCTTAATTGATATTGCAGTACCAAATACGAACAACGTGGACGCGACGATTCGCGAAAAGATCGCAAAATACGCGGAACTTGCAATGGGGATAAAGGGCCTGTGGAGGATGGACACCGTCAGGATAGTCCCAATCGTCTTATCGTCGCCGGAAGTAATACCGAAACAACTCAGCGGCGCCCTACACATAATTGGGCTCCCGGTGCAGACGTATGAAGAAATGCAGCAGACGGTTATCCTCGAGACATGCCACCTTGTGCGAAAGTTTTTGAGCACCGACGAAGCGGAGAATGTCGTGGACACCAACATCAACATTAGGGATGAAAGCGATGCAACTAATCAAGACCTCACCAAGATCTATTTGTAACCGGTTTGTAAGAGTATTCTACTTGACTCACGTCGGTAGAATATTCATAGGAATCGGCTAAAAGCCGAGAATTGTGAAAGCAATGTGAATAAATAATAATGATAAAAATGAAAAGTTGTAACTTCCGGATGGATGCCGTGTCGAGAATCAGCGTTAAGCCGACGTTTAGAAAACGTTACAGTCTACATCATCAGGGCTGAGAGCTGATGATGTAGACTGTAACTGACCTTCTTATGTTCCAGGTGTTCCTTATGTAGTCGCAGTCATTGTTCTGGAGCACGGCACCAGCCAATCAGATGTTTTAATTGATCAGCTGGTCAATTAAAAAACCGGGAGGACGGTGTCCCAAATAAGGTTCACATGGTACCTCCATCTCTGTTCAAGTTATCCGGATGTATTCGGATGTCCAGTTCTTCTCGATTCTTTCTGGAGGAGTGGCTGTTTGATGGGGCTAGGCTCTCAGCCTGGTCGAACTGGATGGAATTACCAGTTATCAACCAATATTCGGACAGGGCTCATTGCGCAATGTGTTCGTATTTATGCACCGTTGATGTTCTTTGATCCGTGTACTGATCTTCTTTCCGGTTTCACCGATGTACACTTTTCCGCATGAGCAAGGTATCTTGTGAACTCCTGGGGCACTGAGTAGTGATCTTCGGTCTTTGGCACCAGGTAGTACTTGTGCTATCTTCTTCTGAGGTTTGAAGATGACTCGTACGTTGTGTTTATGCAAAACCCTGCTAATGCGGTCGATTATTTCCTGAAGATATGACAGCGAGGTTGTTGCCGCTCTTTGTGGTTCATTATCTTTTTTGGGTGTGGTTGCATCTTCCGTATCTACTACTCTTCCTTTTAGGCGTTGGATGGTTTTTTCGATATTGCCTGGTTTGTAATCATTATTTCCCAGGGCTCTTCGTAGATGTTCTAAGTCCTCCTCTAAAGAGTCTGTTTCAGACACCGCTAGAGCTCGGTAGACAAAGAAGCTTATGACCGATTGTTTTTGGGAAGGATGGTGGTGGGAGGTAACGTGAAGGTATCTGTCGGTATGTATTGGTTTACGGTATACTTTATGGCCTAGCGTACTATTGTTTTTCCGTTCAACCAGCACGTCCACGAAGGGGATCTGGTTGTTCTGCTCTATTTCCATGGTGAATTTAATCGGTGGATGCTGGAAATTGAGGAAGGGTAGAAAGGGATCGAGGGTTTCTTTGCCGTGACTCCAGATGACGAAGGTGTCATCGACATATTGGAACCAGGTAGCGAGTTTTAGTGAAACTTCCTGCAGTATTCTATTTTCAAAGTTCTCCATAAAAATATTGGCAATAATCGGGGAGATTGACGAGCCCATCGCTGCACCGGTTGTCTATTGGTAGAACTGAAACTGAAATTGGTAGGTAGAGTCTAGGCAGTGTTCTATGAGAGGCAGTAGGATGGGCGGTAGGGGAGACCGGGGCAAGATGAAGTTCGGGGCAGCACGGGAAGTAAGCTCGTGTACGTGAATAGTAATCGTGTTCGGCGCGGCAATTGCGGCATTTGCGCGAACTTCACTCTCCGCTAGTGCGTCCAAGCAGAGCGAACAGATTAGAACTCGTTTTTGCGTTGCAGAAAGAAAAAAGTGAGATTGCAAGTGTTTTTACGCGTTATTTGATTCGAAAACTGATGTGCAGACAGGTAAGTACCTGTGTTAATGTATGATTTCAATCCCGAGCTTATTATAGTAGTCCAAAACATCAAATTTGAACCAGATTTTTTCGCCGGTAAAGTTTGAGGTTAGAATTGCGTCATCTTTTTTACCTACGTGTGGATCGGGGCAAGATGATCGGGGGATAATGGGATACTATCCCGTTTTGCCCCGCCCTTGTGATTAAAATAACATTGTCGATGTACTGATAATATTTGTAAATTCTACTTAAATCAGGATAAAAAATATTTACCTATTTATTTATTTGTCTACAGATAAAATGGTTCGCAACTATAGACGAAAAACAGATCGTGGCAAATGGAACGAAGAAGATATGAGAAGAGCAGTAAATGCTGTTCTTACTGGGATTTCTTCGAGTCTCGGCTACTTACGATGTTTCGAATTCGACCATAGAACGACGAGTAAGAAAAGCTCGTGAAACTGTTAATGCCGACACTGATTCTGATAACGACTGCGGAAAAAAACATTTGGGACGATTCAAAACTGTTTTCACAACCGAGCAAGAAAATGAGCTGGCGGAGTATGTGAAATCTATGGAAGCACGGCTTTTTGGTTTAACAGGAAAAGAGCTTCGTATTATAGCTTATCAGTTGGCTCAGCGTAATCACATAGATAACCCATTTAATACAGAAACTGGTATGGACGGAGAAGATTAACTCAGCGGATTTTTAAAACGACACCCTGATCTACGCCCAGAAACAAGATCAGCTGCAAGAGCGATGGGTTTTAACAGAGTGGCAGTCGACAAATTTTTTACATTGTTGAAAAATGTAATAGATAAATATAAACTGACGCCTGAAAGAATCTACAATGTAGACGAAACGGGGATCAGTACTGTTCCAAAAAGTCAATCTAAGATATTGTCAATGAAGGGCCAGAAGCAAGTCGGCTGCCTCTCATCAGCAGAGAGAGGCCAGTTGATCACTGCTGAAATTTGTTTTAATGCCGTTGGCACCTATGTCCCGCCTATGCTAATATACGCTCGGAAGCGGATGAAAGAAGAACTTTTGGATGATGCTCCGTCAGGGTTTTGGGGCACTTGCAGTGACAATGGCTGGATTACAAGAAAAATATTTTTTGATTGGTTTAAATCATTCCTGCAGTTTGCACAACCAACAAAAGAAAAGCCTGTATTGCCTCCGTCAGACGGTCACTCTTCACATACCAAAAATATTGACCTAACAGATTATGCAAGAGAAAATAATGTGATTTTATTATGTACACCACCACACTGCACTTACAAATTGCAGCCTTTAGACGTGTCTTTCATGAGACCTTTAAGCACGTACTACAGTGCAGAAGTGAAAAAATGGCTGAGAGATCACCCTGGTCGCATGGTTATACCATGTCAAGTGGCAAAACTTTTTGGACAAGCTTACTTAAAAGCAGCCATAATGCTCACAGCCATAAACGGATTTCGGAAATGTGGTATATGGCCATTAGATCAAAATGTTTTTACGGATACTGATTTCATAGCTGCAGAGACGACTAACACAGAAAATCCGGCAAGAGAAGAGCTAAAATTGAAAAATGCTCAAACATCCGAACTAGCAATCACTGAAGAAAATCTATCGCGGCCATCCCCTTCAGTTCAACTTTGACAAATGTCGTCTGCAACCCAGCAAAATAATGTACCTTCTTCAGCTATTTGTGGTGCCCTGGTCTCGTTGAATTCTCAAACTGACATTTCTATGACTACCACGTCTTCCCAAAACGTTGCTGCAGATGCTAACTTCAATAGATATTCTCCCGAGATTATTAATACTAGAAAGAACCCTGAACAAACATTGGCCGAGCAACCTTCGACGTCAACATTTCGAGCTGAAGACAAAACTCCCGAAAGGCAAATAAAAAGAGTAACTTCTTCTTTTCTGGTAAGTCTTGAAAATATTATGGCTATACCTAAAGAAGTTAGGACTCAGGAGAGAAAGACTAGGAAACGAGGAAAGACTGCAATAGTAACTGAATCACCTTACAAAAACGAACTCATGAAAGATATAAGTATTAAAGAAGGTAAAAATAAGAAAAAGACTGATAATCTAGTGACTGAAAAAGGTAAAAAACAAATAAAGAAATTTGGAAAAAAGACTGCAAAGAAGATTAAAAAGACAACTGACAAGGAAAATCTGCAGAAAAAGCGTCAAACCAAAAGGTGCAAAAAAGAAACTAAATCGGAAGATAGTTCATCCGACGAAGAGGATGATGACTGTGCTTGCATCTATTGTAGGTACTTATACTCAGATTTAACCGAAGGTTGGGTCATCTGCGGCGTGTGCCACGGTTGGGCGCATAATTCGCGTGCCGAAGTAGATGAGGAAGACGAAGAGGCACACATTTGTGAACGCTGTCTACCCGATAAAAAGCGTACTCGTTTTGCTCCACAGCATTTCCCATCTTACCCCAGTTATGGGGCAAAATGGGAAATTTTCCGAGTTTATTTTTTCATTATTTCCCAAAAAAGTTCTGTGATTTTGCATGCTACAACGTTTAATAATAAGAGAGAAATGTATAATGGTTACCTCTTTTGTTAAAGAATGCTCTTAAAGAGTTTAATTTTTCTTGTATAACGAATTTTGTCTTAGCTATCTCATCTTGCCCCAGTCTCCCCTACTTTCTTTGATTTCTCAATGATTTCCAGGGTTTCGTGGATTGGGAAGATTGTGAACAGAGAAAATATATCAAAGCTCACTAGGATGTCGTTGCGTTATAGCTTGATGGAGTTTATCTTTTTCACGAAATTATGTTGCTAACGATGGGCTTTAGTGGAGTGTTATCTTTGTGGATTTTAGAAAGACTGTAGAGTCTGGGAGGTAAGGATTCCGTGAGTGTGAGGACTTTTATGAGGTTATCTGACAGATCAGCCTTTTTCAACAGAGTAGCGGGGTTCTTTTCTACGCTTGAAGTGTTCTGATGACATTGCTGGTGTCCACTGGGAGGTTGTAGATGGCGGTTTCAACTTGGCTGATGATCTCTTATGTCGGAAATGCCTTTCGGGTGATAACAAAATTGTGCCCTGAGGCGAGGACCGCAGTTTCGGCTGCTGAGAGAGAGAGTAATTACTAAGAATTTTTACTGCATGAGTTCGGACTGGATCTTTTGTCCCTGGACTAGGCCTCAAAGTTTACCGTAAACCAACATATACCGACAGATACCTTCACGCTACGTCCCAACATCATCCTTCCCAAAAACAATCGGTCATAAGCTCCTTGGTCTATCGAGCTCTAGCGGTTTCTAAAACAGCCTCCATGAAGGAGGAACTGGAACATCTACGAAGAGCCCTGGGAAATAACGGTTTCAAACCAGGCAATATCGAAAGAACCATCCAACGCCTAAAAGAAAGAGTAGCAAATACGGAAGATGCAACCACACCCAAAGAAGATAACGAACAACAAAGAATGGCAACAACCATGCTGTCATATCTTCAGAGAATAACCGACCGCATAATCAGGGTCTTGGGCAAACACAACGTACGAGTCATCTTCAAACCTCAGAAGAAAATTGCGGAAGTACTACCTGGTGCCAAAGACCGAAGACTACCACGCAATGTTCCGGGAGTTTACAAGATACCTTGCTCATGCGGAAAAGTGTACATCGGTGAAACCGGGAGGAAAAACAGTACACGGTTCAAAGAACATCAACGGTGCATTAAATACCAGATACATTGCGCAATGAACCCTGGCTGAACATTGGATGGAAACTGGTAATTCTATCCAGTTTGACCAGGCTGAGAGCCTAGCCCCATCAAACAGCTACTTCTCCAGAAAGAATCGAGAAAAACTGGACATCTGAAAACATCCGGATAACTTAACTAGAGATGGAAGATACCATGTTAACCCTACTTGGGACACCCTCCTCCCGGTTTTTTAATTGACCAGCTGATCAATTAAAACATGTGATTGACTGGTGCAGTGATCCAGAACGATGACTGCGACTAAATAATGATCACCTAGAACATGAGAGGCTCAGTATCGGAGCTCTCAGCCCTGATGATGCAGACTGTAACGTTTGCGAAACTTCGGCATAACGCTCGATACGACATCCATCTGTTTTGGGAAGCATCCGGAAGGTACAACTTTTAAAAATAATGTTAAGCGGCGTGAAAGCCTTAAGAATCAATAATGATAATAATAATAATAATAACTACGGCGAAACTAGATAACTTATTCATCATCTAGCCGAAATAGGTGATCATAAAATCTGGATTTGAATGTATCAACTGACGGTGCAGACGTTATTTCGATCGGCAGAAAATGCATATCGGCATAGGTAGGCGTATGAAATGCTCGGTGGGTTACCATACAGAGCTGTCCGATAATGCGGAACATCAAAAACTTGACGAGGACTTCACTCAAATACACGCAAATTATCGATAGGACCGCTGAACATGACAGCCAGCCGAGTCGCCGCCGAAAGGGTGAAATATGCGTATCAGATCTCAAATCAAAGATGAACCTGATACACACGTTCATAAATTTCTGTAATAATATTCAGTACTTCTGTTAGATGATGATATACTATGCAACAGTAGTCGAAAAGAGGGAAAACCAAGGCGGTGACTAGTTTGACTCTCAGTTTTAATGTCAGAGCATTACGGTAAAACTTCAACCTATGGAGGGTTGCAAATATCTTTCGAGGAATATGCAATACTCCAAGATTCCGGACACACTGCACATACGGTAACCTAATGTTGTTTAAGCAGATAGGCGGGAGCACATCACAATTGCCGTTATTAACTCGAACATTGGAGCCAAGGACCATGACGCTATATTCAACTTAAGCCCATTCGCAACAGAGAATCGGTAAATCGTATCAACATCCGTACTCATCCTAAGGAACGCATCATCCAAGTCACTAAGATCATAAGAGAGCCAAATCTGTAAGTCATCCGCAAAGATCATATGATCGAAGAAGGAGAGATTCTAAGAAATGTCATTGATGAATAAGACAAATAGGAGCGGACCAAGAACCGAGCCTTGGGGAACACCCACATTTGTCATCAGCCGATCAGAACAGTTTCCGAACTCATGAATCATCGACTGAGATCGCCCAGTTAAATAAGACTGTACCCACTTGAGGGCAGAATCAGAGAAACCAACGTATTTAAGTTTTTTAAGCAGTAGATGATGGAAAATAGAATCGAACGCTTTGCTAAGGTAAAAAAGAACAAGGACTGTTAGCTTTCCCTTGTCCGCAGCCCGTCTCACATCATCGAAAATTCTAAGTAAAGCTATCTGCGTCGAGTGTCCACAACGATACGCAGATTGCCTACTGTCCAAGATATCATGGGTATCAACAAATTCCATGATTTGCTTTTTGACAATCTTTTCAAAGAGCTTCCGGGGGGAGATAAATTTGCTATGGGACGTGTATCAGATGGAGAAATGGGATACTTTGATTTCAATAAAGGTCGGATGTAAGCTTTTCTCCAAGACACTGGAAAATAAACCAAATCGATGGAACCATTAAACAAATTTGCCAAACATGCCGCTACCTGAGAAATAGAATTTTTTAGGCTGAAATCAGATAGACTGTCAGATCCCGAAGTTAGGGATTGCGATACATTGGTCACTAGTATTCTCATTACGTCAAGTGCTGAGATCCGCATAAAATCGAAAACAAGCTCACCCCTGGGACGGTCAGATAAAAACTCAAAGGTGGCAGCAGTGCTGAGAACATTATCAGACCAAGAGATGGAAGCATAATATGTATTCAACTCATTAGCTGTAAAAAAGTGTAAGGGGGAAGACTTTGACATCTTAACGAGTCCTAAATTGGCTAACTCCTTCCAAAGGCGAGTCGGATTATCGATGGAATTAAGCACGTTAAAATGGTAATCATGTTTGGCCTTCTTAATATCCCTGGTGAGATTATCTCTAAAGTCACGATACATGTTAAAGTCCAGCAACCTTCCTGCCCGTTTAGCCTTTTTAAACAATAGGTTACGCTCTTTGATTCTAATTTTAAGACTATGACTAAACCACCGCACCGTAGGCCTCTTAACCGAAAAACGGGTCACCGGAGCACAAGCACCCATAGCTGTATTCAACAGAAAAGCAAATGATGCGACTTCGGAATCAAGGATGTCAGTGTTCATCTGCGGTCGAACGCTAATGTCTAAATCAACAAGCAAGGCGGCTACTGATTGAGCATAGAGGTTTCCGTCGAACCGTGGAATGTTGCGTCGCAAGATGGTCCTAGGTGCTTCGTCACTAGCGTTTTTCACGCAAAGGAGATTTCTAACAAATCATGGCCATATATGAATGGTGCCTCAGACTGTGATGTAGATACGACTTTGTCGAAATCGTCAGCGACTATCACATCCAACCACGAATCACACGTTACAGTGTGAAAGGTCGACGGGGATCCCACGATATTCAAGGACAAGGAATAAACTATGTATCACGCAAATAGCATGATTCAAAATTCGACGAAAGTAAACTACGGTTCGAATCCCCTCCCATAATACTATTTCTATAAGCATACGAAAAGAGTGAAAAACTTCCCGAAAGTTATGAAACAAGAGACCTTTAGGTCTCCGGTAAATTAAAGCAAACAACAGGGAGTCATCACCTTGTTTGTATATATCAAGTAATAAAAATTCTGGATCATTCGAAAATCCACAGGGAGAAGATGCAAAGACTTTCACTTGAAGAGAATTATGTGTAAAGCAGCCGACGCCACCACCTTGCCTCTCCTCCCTATCATTCCGAATGAAAAAATAACCATCAATATTGATAAGAGAGTCATCAACGTGAGAATGAAGTCAGGTTTCTGATACCGAAATCACGTGAAAGAAATGCTTGGAGAAATATAATCTAATTTGGTCAATATGAGCTAATAGCGAATTGGCATTGAACTGAGCTATCTTTAACAATGATATAGATTCAGAGACCTCACTAGGCGCGCAATGGTCAACAGAATGATCAAGGCTCGAAACAAAAGCCTGCAACGGGGGTGCTCCTAATTTCACGACAGTAGAGGTAGAGGTACAAGCTAACATCGCGGAAGCGGGCCTTACACACGACGACATCGTGGGTGCGTGCAACGCAGCTTTACATGATCAAGTGGTTATAGGCTATCAAGATCAGCAGCACTGGTAATTTGAATGCGGGGTCGACCATCCGCTTTTCTTACAAAAATCGCGTCAGTCCTACTCCACACATACTTATAACCAGTAGCGGAAGCTCTAACTTTGGTGCCGTGGAGCAATTGATACGTGGATTTGGGAAGCATCGCGTTCACTAAAACTCTAGAGGTCGCCAACTCGGCAGGACATTCCTGAGATATTTCGGACCACTTAAGCGTACGTTTGATATGGTTAGAATTTATAAGCGCATCTCGCACTGAGTTTGACGTTAGCGTGACGGTATATGACACACGAGATCTCGTGGATGAACCGATAGACCCAATGGTTCCGTGAGAGTGAGACGAAAGCTGCCGAACCGACAGTATATGAGCAGATAGATTAGAAGCACCGATTGCATGAAAAACAGATCTTATCTGCTCTAGCGCCGTTATCGAGACTCGAAACGGGATGCCAGAAACTATAAGGTCGCACGAGAGACCAGAATTCACTTTTGAATTTTCACGCAACGCAGTAATTTTCACGCTCAGCGACAGCCGCATCAATAACGGGAATTTCGAGTATATCCCAAGAAGAGGATGATGACTGTGCTTGCTTCTATTGTGGGTACTTATACTCAGATTCAACCGAAGGTTGGGTCATCTGCGGCGTGTGCCACGGTTGGGCGCATAATTCGTGTGCCGGAGTAGATGAGGAAGACGAAGAGGCACACATTTGTGAACGCTGTCTACCCGATTAAAAAGTATTCTCATTTTGCTCCACAGCGTTCCCCATCTTACCCCAGTTATGGGGCAAATCGGTAAATTTTCCGAGTTTATTTTTTCATTATTTTCCAAAAAAAGTTCTGTGATTTTGCATGCTACAACGTTTAATAATAAGAGAGAAATGTATAATGGTTACCTCTTTTGTTGAAGAATGTTATTAAAGAGTTTAATTAAGAATTAAAGAGTTTAATTAAAGAATTAAAGAGTTTAATTAAATAATTTTCCTTGTATAACGAGTTTTGTCTTAGCTATCTCATTTTGCCCCAGTCTCCCCTACCTCGCTCGTCACCTTCTACAATTCTCGCGCTCGGAACCAGCGCTAGAGTGGCATCGCCGTTACGGGCCGCCATCGGCCCTACAACAATATGCAATTTTAGTCGCTCACATTCGTAAACTAATGGAGGGATCGAGAAACGCTTTGCCCCGATTGTTTCGAGCACCTCTCCGAATCCGCCAATCCCAGGTAGGTCAGTAATTATGAAACACCCTGTATATACCCACAAGCGCACGCACGCACATATACCCGCAAATATTAACACCTCGAATATTAATTGTCCCTTAGATGATCCACGAGTTTCTGTCTCTTGTACACAGCCATGAAAGAGATATGCGGGTAAAAGTTGACCACATGTTCAAAAAGCTCGCAGCTTACTTCGAATATGTGCTGCAGAACGACCTGAAAAAAATGCATGTGTTGACCCAATCATTTTTATTGTCGAAGAAGTATGCACAATACAATCAACGTAGTATTCTTTCATATAAATTTATAAATTGTAAAAATCCCATCTATATACACATATTTGCAGTAATTGGACCGCACGGAGCATTCGACAAACATTGATATTGTAGGAACTCAAATTAACAACGTCAATACGGTGCCAATAGGTGAGCGCTCGAAATCGGCAACAAACTATATATGCCAGCGTGGCCAAACGAGCGTATAACAAAAAAATAGAAGCGTTGCGAACACTAAAAACAGTTAGTCGATAACGAATCACCGCGTCGATCACTTGATTAATAAAACTATGTTATGAGTTTATTTTAAATAAGCTCGCTTCTTTATACCATTCCCACCGTCTTACTTTCCGTATTCTCCTATAATCCCTATAATATAGGGGCTTGTCCGGGATATAGCGAGATTCATAACGGTTAGTTTAAAATCACATGCTCACAAGCTGATAAAGCGATAAAGAAAAGACGGTAAGACGAAATGTAACGCGATACCTTGAGTGGACGAAAATAAGAAATACAACGAGCTACGATGAAAGGACTTAAAGATAAGAAGACGAGAAACAAAGAATATACGAAAAAGTATTGCGACATCAAAATGGATCCATTGAAATACACGACGAAAGTGCTAACAGTTTTGCGCTTATCATTAGGCGCAGACGACCTAACGAAAAACCAGCAGGAAGCATGGAACAAAATCAAGACGTAAGTGAAGCGTCTATAAATTTCCATCATTCCAACACATGATGGAAATTTATAGACGCGAAAAAGAGCTCGCCAAACGTGAGCTCGCGTTGTTGCGTTGCGAATTTGAAATTATGCGCAATGGACGAATGGGATACGAAAACCAGAAGTCAAAGTGGACATCAAGGATCCAATATAACTTCGAGTGCAAACGCCGTTCAATCTCCAAAGTGCATGAGCATAAAGTCGATTGCAGATCTCTTGAGGGTATTTGATAGAAACGCTGAAACTTACGAAATGTGGGAAAAACAGTTGCTGTTCTTGGAAGAGGCATATAAATTAGAAGAAGATGCGACTATATTTTTTATTAGAACGAGATTGAAAGGGACGGCAATAGGAAGGAACTAACTGAGCTACGAGGAATGTTTTGCTGTCGATTTAATAAGATCGTGCTAAGACGACGCTTCGAAAATCGAATGTGGCAGAAGAACGAGAGCTTCAACAATTATGTACGCGAGAAAGTGATATTAGCGAACAGGTTATCTATACTGGAAGACGACGTATTGCAATACATAATCTACAAAATTTCTGATCATAATCTTCGAAATGCAGCACAAATCCACGGATTCGTGACAAATGAGTCACCCCTGCAAGCGTTTGAAGGCGTTACACTCCAATATCGAAACGAGACGGTAAAAACTGCGGGAAGACTCGACAATATGTCGGAAGCAAGCGACCGGTAAAAAATGTGACGACAAATGAAACGAATCGACCAGATTGATCTCATGAAGTGAAATTGTCTGATCCCCAACAAAATCGCGCTAGTGCAAAACGCTGTTTCAATTGTGGAGTACTGGATCATATTAGTTCAAAGTGAGCATCGAAAAATCTCGGTCAGAAGTATTTTCAATGTGGCAAATCCGGGCATATCGCGACAAACCGTTCCGAAAAGCAGAGTGAAACGAAAAACGCTTGTCCAGTAGCTGACGTGACTTCAGCGAATGAGAATCTGGCTAAGCGGGTTTGACACGGCCAGGGACATTACAATTATTCGCAAAGATCAATACATCAAACTAGGTAGCCCGAAATTCGTGATCAAGCCGAAACTATTCCGGGGAGTCGAAGAAGGAACACATAGTACGATCGGTTATTTCGACGCAAAGTCACATGTAGACGAGAACAAGTGCAAAATCCGAATGCACGTGGTTGCCGAAGATTTGTTAAATGCCGAATTGTTGATCGGACCCCATTTTCTTGACTCCGTAAAACTTGTTCGAGTACGAGGTTTGTGTACAATCATGCCTGTGCCTGACGATGACGAAGATCCCGCAAATGTGTCTGAAATACTGCGTATTCAAGCCATAGAGTTCAATGACAAAAACAAAATACATGTATCTAAAATTCAGGAATATAAGTATCGCGAAAAGCTTAAAAGTCTCGTAACCCCTTACGGACCAAAAAATGATCGTGAAATAGGTATAAAAATGACGATCGTACTTAATTATGAGGAGCCAATTTACCAGCGGCTTAGTGTAATATATAAACGCGAAGTAAATACCCAAATACAAGAGTGGATAGAGACGGAATTGCTCGCGAATCTCATTCCGACTTTGCAAGACCTGTTGTAGTAAAAAAGAAAAATAGTTCAATTCTGCTATGTGTAGACTATCGGTTGCTAAATCGCAAAATTGTGACAGATCGCTATCACTTGCCGCTTATAGAAGACTGACTCGATTTGTTGCAGAATGCAAAAGTATTTACGAAGCTCGATCTGCAAAATGGTTTTTTTTATGTATAAGTAGAAGAAGAAAGTAGAAAATACACCGCTTTTATCGTACCAAACGGGAAGTATGAATTTTGTCACGGACCCGTTGGATCGTGTAATTCTCGTGCGATATTCCGAAAATTTGTTAACGCCGTTTTCCGATAACTGATAATTAAGCGCATCGTCACGAATAATCTGATCGTACCATCCGAAGAGGACGAAAGTGGTACAGAGAGAATCGAGCGTGGGTTTATGGGAGTCTTCTAGTTTCCCGGGTTGAAAAAATCGATTTTTTTATAAATAACATCTACAACATGTGTAGAAAATATGTGCCAAAGGATTTTTCGATATTCGAAGTGGTTCACAAGTTACGGCCCTGGAACGGAGCAGGTATACGGAGCGCGTGCCGGGTATACGGAGCGCGCGCCGCACATGCACGAACTGTCAAACACGTTTTTCTCGAAACACCATTTTTCGAAACGATAACCGCGATATTTCAGAGACTACTGCACCGATGTTGTTCATATTCATACAGCATCTTTAACATTTTATAAGCCAGCAATTGAATTATCATGATTGCTTCGATAGTTTTTTTTCTACGAGCAAAAAACTTAAGAAAAAATTAGTAAAAAATAGAATATAATTTTCAAAAGTGTATAAAAACGTCCATTTTTGTTATTTAGAATTCACTTTAGGTCAATCGTTAGACTTAAATATGAAGATTAAAATGCCGTTTGGTTTTTTTATTTCCGATAAGCAGAACAGCCGCAATCTTGGTCAGCGTTAAACACCTCTTTTAGATTCTCTTTTATAATATATTTAAGGTTCGACCATCTGTAAAAAGGATTGAAACGGTTCAAAAGTTTCCAAAGCTAACCAATATCAAACAAGTTCAATCGTTCTTAGGTCTCTCCGGTTATTTCCGAAAGTTTGTACCGAGATACTCATTAATTGCGCGACTGCTAACGAACTTTAAAAGGCCAATACTATATCCCGGTTCTGTAATGTCAAGAATGAATCTTTTATGAGCATAAAGATCGCGCTATCGACGAAACCGGTTTTGAATTTATATAAAACATTCAGAAATTGAATTACACATGGATGCCTCGATGTGCGGGTATGGCGCTATGCTATCTCATAAAAATTGCGATAACGGTAAATGGCATCCGGTATAGTTTGCGAGCGGAAAGACAAACACGGCACAATCTAAGTATTCGAGTTATAAACTCGAAGTCGTGACGTACCTTATAGGTATAGCGTTCAAGATTGTAACCGATTGTGGCGCTTTCGCTCTAACGATGCGGAAAAAAATCTATGTTGCGTGTGGCTAGATGGCATTTTATCTTGAGGATTTTAATTATTCGATTGAACATAGACGCGAAAGAAGCACGGCATATGTGGATTCGCTGAGCAGAAATCTTCTGCCCACATGTTTGATGAATGAGGAACGAGAAGATGGACTAGCGGTTCAACTGAGAAAATCACAATAAAAAGACAACGACCTGAAAAAAATAACCGAAAGGTAATTTCTTTGTCGCTAAGGTAATTTCTCTGTCGCTAAGACTGCGGCGATTTTAAACAACGAATACTGAATCCCAAAATTACGTGACAAAATCGAAAAAGTCTTACGAAACTGTATTAACTGCATCATTGCAAATCGAAAAGAAGGAAAATAAGAAGGCGACAAAAAATTTGCGGTGTTCACTGTAACTCGGCCGGTAATTATCTGAAAATTAAAAATCATGAAAATTTAGTCAAATTATAATCAAATCTTCCCCGCAACGTTCTCTGATTATTATTTTTTTTATTTAAACATTTTTGGCGACCATCTAAAGTGTGAACCGTTATTTTCCACGAAAATTTCCGCCATTTTGTGGATGGGAAACACCCTTAATATAAAAAAAATGTTACTAAACGTAGGGGGGAGGTATTAAGGAAGTTACTAGTTCCTTCTTAATCATCTCCCAAATCGAAGGGTCATCTTTGAAGTGTGGACGTGCCCCGAACAACACTTGAAATGCCGATATCCCGATGAAACTTTGTATTTAAACATTGTTGAGCGATGCTCAGATATTTGTACTACTCGTTTGTTTTGGGTGCAGTCAACTTCGTAATTGAGAGGATTAAAGTTCGATTTACACGGTCAACTTGGCCATTAGCTCTTGGGATTCCCGTCGTCGTCAATATGTGTTTATATATCTTCTCGCTGGCAAAAAAAAGTGGAGAAAAAATTATTTTTCCCAACTTACAAAGAATCGCCGTTTCCAGCTCCATACAGCACACTCCCTGCAGAATTGTCGAGGTCTTCAGCCTCTTTTTTCTCAAGTCTTCGTTTTATTCTGGCTTCTTTGCTCTGCTGCACAGCTTGGAACTCGGCACTATCAATGCGATTGCTGTCCATAAATGATGCATAATCATGAGCGCTTAGGCCGACACTGACATGTTCTGTCAGACAGAAAAGTTAGAAGAGCACCAGCACCTTCATTGAAAGTGCATGCAGCGACATAAGATGTAAATTCAACGATTTGTCTGCTACCAGATAATGTTTTCGGAGCAATTTTCCAAATCAGCTGGTTCAAACTTTCGTTGGCATTTTGAGTAAAGCCTCCAAGACACCTTTCTAGATGTTCGTCTTTACTCAAATTTTCATAAATCGGTTTGATCGCTTCTATGACATCTTGTGGAAATGGAGTGTAGTCATGTTTGAAATTTTCCACTCCTGTTGTGGCCAAAGCTTTTTAATATGAACGCCACGAGTTCTCACCGCTCCCTGAGCCTAATATTGCCCCGAGTTCTCACCGCTCCCCGAGACTAATTTGACAATAACTTCAAGAATATTGCTTAGCTCGGTTTAAAATTTTAAGGACATATTCTTGAAATGTAAAACAATAAGATAAGACAAAAAATCGATTTTTCGAAATTGAAAACCCTTACCCCGCCCTTAAAGTTCGTGAACAAGTACTTCGGGCCATATGAAATTATACAGGTTTTGCGTAACGATCGATATCTTCTTCGAAAAGTCGGCGAGTATAAAGAACCAAGAGAGACATCCACACCGTTTAATCATTTCAAGCCCTAGCCAAGGCACACCGATTCAAAGAACGAAGAGTCCGACGCCATGGAAGACCATGTCAAAACAAGAAAACAAATCCAAAAAAGAAGGAAGACCACATCCGAGACAGATGTAAGCTCAGGATGGCGGAGTGTAGGAACTCAAATTAACATCGTCACAATACAGCGCCAATAGGTGAGCGCTGGAATGCGGTAACAAAAAATATACGCCAGCGTGGACAAACGAGCGTATAAAAAAAAACATATAAGCGTTGCGAACACTAAAAAACAGTCAGTCGATAACGAATCGCCGTGTTGACCACTTCATTGATTAATAAAACTGCAATATGAGTCCATAATAAATAAATTCGCTTCTTTATCCCATCCCCAATATCTTACTTTCCATATTCTCCTATAATCCCTATAATATTATAGTAGCGTATTTGGTAGCTGACGACATACGGTTAAAAATTGAACACCCATCTTCAAAACATTGACGCTCCGCTTGGCCACTTATTTTTGGTGGAATACGGCGTACCCGCCAGTATATATCAACACGCTGGAATGTTTAGAGGAGAAGCTTGTGTGGACCTTAAAAAAGTGAAGGCTGATTTTAAACAAGTTTGTCCGCAATGTTGAACAAAAATTCGAACCGCAAAAAAAAAGGGCAACATAAGAAAAAAGAATAGTATAAAATAAAATTAAAAATAAGACATAACTATAAGTAAGTAGTTAAATAACTATAAGAATATATAAGTATAAGGAAATAGCAATCGTTGAATAAGTCATGATGTTTAACTTTAAGTTTTATATGTTAATGAATGTTAATGAATATTATATATGTTTACAGAAAAATAAATATTGTTATAAAAATAGGACTTAAATAACGGACTTCCATAACGTGCTTTTATCCGTGATTTCGCCCGCGTAGACCTAGATTTAATGCAGATATGAGCCGAATGATTTAAAAAAAGCGAAGGGATATGTATGTAACATTTACGAATGTCGGTAGTTATTCTTTGAAAACCCAGACATTCAGCTCACATAGTGAAGTTCCAAATCCTATATGATTTGACCTCGATAATGTTACGTAAAAAGACCCTTTTGTGGATTCGGATATATCGGCTAACTTCTCACGTTGCAATAAGAATGCATGATATTATGTAGTCTATAACCTAAACCGGTGTGTATAGTGAATATTTTTTCGAAATTTTGCGCAAATCTCTTATATAGAATAAGCAAATGAGCACACAGATATGATCATATATGAGCGCGTATATGGAAATTGTCCTATACGATTTCCGTCTTCGCGATCGATTGTAACACACATATTTTACCCTTATAACGATTGATCCCTTCTCTATATGAGAAAATCGCCATTAGTCGATAGCGCCATGGTTAGCGTGCGTGTGTAAGGTCGTAGTTAAATATAGGTTAGGTAGGTTCGAAGCTCGGTGTAAGTGATAAAATTAATTCACAGATAATTGTTACAGGACTACCGGAAACTATCGAGTATGGATAACACACTATCGAAAGGAGCTATCAATGACGGGAATTATTTTTTGTTTTGTTTCAGTATATAGTAGGCATCTTCAAGTATGCGCAAACATTTATGTTGTATCAAAGCGCATGGAAGCGTGTAGAAACCGGAAAGATTTAACGGTATAATCTATATACATAAAACACTTAAAGCGTGTACTTCAAGTCTCGATACATCTTAAACGTGTTAAAATCGGCGACAAACATTTACACGTCTCAAGTGTGTTTAAGGAAAGCGCTACTACCGTGTTTTGACAAAACGGCAGATGCCGTGTTGAAAACGACGACAAGTTTACACACGTTTTACATGTTGAAGCAAATCGATTCTTTTTAGAGTATAGCAATCGATAAATGATGATAAATCTTTCACTATTTTATAAATTGACTTGCCAAATATTAGCCAAACCCGACAATGCAGTCTATTTAGCTGAAACTTTGCCTGATCAAACTCACGATTCTAAATCATTATGATATAATATTTTCACAATTTGCAGCGATTCAGTTCCATTCGTTTTATAACCATTAATGTTTGTAGAAGCTGTTTCCCGTAAACTCTGATAAATTCATATGTATACAACTACTAAATTATTGAATGAAAACTTCCAAAATAATAGATGTATTCTATCAAGAATTATGATTGATCAAATTTTAAATGATTTTGAAGATTTTTAAATATCTATCCGAAAATCCAAGGCCACCAAACTCACAACATTATTGACACGATTTCCGAATAACGTGTGGATCTTCTTCGCAACCTCGCGAAGCTCTAGTTTTCAGTGACTCAGTCTGTATACGCATATGTATGTATAGCTGGAGAAAGGAGATGAAAGAGGGAGAGAGAGACAGAGAGAGAAGGAAGAATGGTAAAGTGCCAGCCCGGGGCAGGTGAGTGGTCAGGCCACACGGTTGTACATAATACCTATAGGAGAGGGCGCGCGCCCGTTCAGCCCCGCATTGGGGTGCCATTATATCTACAGCCTTGAATTAAAATGCCATGTAATGACACAGCCAAACTGACTGTATAATTTATGTCCATAAAAATAAAATCATAATTACAGGGGGGTCCCGTTGCTCACTCGGTACGTTCTGCCGCGAAAAAGACAGTAATAACAGGGAATGGGACAGAGGGAGGGCAATGGCAAAACTCACTCTTTCCAACTTGCTTCGTCGCGATGGTGGAACACTCCTTTTTTGCCTCCTGAGTTTTCGTTGCGTGTTCGGTAATTCCCTGAGAGAACGGCCAGTACTTATACCTATAGAAAGGGAGAGAGAGAGAGAGCAGGAAACGAGACCTTTGCTCTTGTGAGTACCGCGCAATCAGACAGACGTCAAACATTAAAGGCGGGGTGAAAAAAAAAGAAAAACCCGACCGAATAAGTTAAAAATGCCTACTTTTCATGATGGTATTCACCGGTATTTCGTTACGAGCGGGACCGGATGTCAAAAACTCGAGGAGTCCTTGCTTGCTTTTTTAGTACGTACCGTACAACCTTTAGATCTCTTTTTTCCTTTTCTCCTCGTACTGGCGTTCGTTTGATCGGTGGAATTATTACGAGACGTTATCCCCCCCATGACCTTGCTGAATCGTTTCTCGAATTAGATTTCACTTGTTTCGAAAGTATCGTTTTATATTCCAGGTGTTATTACCGGTACTAATAGAAAATACTACTAACGAGTCCAAAGATGAAATCGCTGTTTCCCGAAGACTTAACTCCACTTTTATGTAACGCTATGCACAATGATCAACGGCGTAACGATCGCGGCGCACAATGATTATATTTGCAACGCTATACGTGTCAATTGGACGGAAATTTTTACTCATAAATCAAGCCGAAACGAAACGATCATAGCATTCTACTTTGATTCCTTGAAATGTCATGTTTTGATAGTCTTTAGCTCTAATGAGATCGAAACATGGTTGGTAGATGCAGCATTGTTGAGTTAAACCAGTAATTGAATTGGTGGGCTCAAACAAATCGATAAATCGCAAAAACCTCTAAACACACCTATCTTTTGTTGCTTTCGGATGATCTTACCCCTTAATTGTACAAGTCATGTTGCACACACACTATTCTGAAAAACAAATAATAATTTGGAGAAGTAACTTTCATTTCTGTTACAAAGATTGTATTATTGTAATGAAAAAAATATCATCATTATAGCAAATTCAAAATGTTAGAATATGTTGAAGTGGAAAAATCAAAACCCTTTATTAGATTTCATTATTCAACCGTGCACACTGAGCTGTTGCACGGCATTTTCAGTGATATTATAAATTTTGCATTCCTTCATTTTTTACGGATCGCATTTTTGAAATCGAATTTTTTTATTCAGTATGGTTCATATCGCGAATTCTGCTACGATTATATACGTTTTTCTATTTAAAAACCGGGCAAGTGCGAGTCGGACTCATTCACCGATGGTTGCATACAAATTTGTAGGTACATATTATAAAGTTCAGGAATTGAGACTCGCAGCTTTTTCTGAGTTCTTCCTGAAACTCAGTTTCCAAATCCTATAATTACTTATAAGAAATTGCGGTTCATATCTAAATTATTTTTTAAATTCTACAAAATGATTTGCAGATTGCTTACGTACTTTAAATAAAGACTATATTTTTTAAACATATAATTACCAATGTATAGTTTTCAGATTTGTCCCTATACTTGTAGTATAAGACGTTATTACTTGCCAAATTTCATAGTTCTAGGTGAACGGGAAATACCCTATAAATTTGGATTCCCTTGAGAGTTCTAATATATCTTTTTTTGCGGTATAAATGGTCGTATTTTCATTTTACATTAATTTAGAAGTTTTCTTTTTTCAGAGCTTCAAGGGACTGTAGACCTGAGTGTATGGTTTTAATTTAAACTCGATACCCCCATGAGTTCGCGAAATAAAGGGTGCTGACAGACAGACGAACGGATGATAAAGTGATCCTATAAGGGTTCAGTTTGTCATTTTGAGGTACGGAATCTTAAAAATGATATCATATTATATGTTTTAAAAGATGTTAAAACTGTACTATTAACATTTGTTTACAAAGTTAATATACATATATATATATATATATATATATATATATATGAATTGATATATCGATATACAGTACCGGACAATAAAAAAGTACGCACCGTTCAAATTTAAATATTAGAGTTATATACTTACAAAAATAGGTAATTGAGTACGACCAATGCATTTTCAATGATTATTTATGAGTTCATGTTCATAATTTCACGGGATTTTCGCAAAAAAACAATCAAAAGGTGATCGAAAATAATTTTAATGCATATGATGGCTGACAAAAAAAGTACGCAACTAAAGAAAAAAATACAATTTGCGAACACACCGCGCATTTAATATTTTGTGCGGCCACCTTTTGCTTCGATAACTGCCCGTAAAAGCCGAGGCATACTTTCCATTAAATTTCAATCCAAAATAGATCAAAGATTTCCGATAGAGCTTAAATGTGATGACTGTGGCGGCCTACCCAACAATTTAATCCGCGAAGAACGGATAAAAGCCGATGATTTTCGGGCTGTATGTTTCGGATCGTTATCCTGTTGCAAAATGAATTCAATCTGCAAGCCAATTTTTAGAAGTGATTCCTCCAGATTTTCGTTTATGTTGAAAATATAAACATCGGCGCTCATGATACCATTGTTTGAAACCAAATTGCCCACTCAGGACCATGCAAAACTGCCGCACACCATGACACTTCCACCATGTGATTGACAGGCTTTTTAACATATTTTTCGAGGAGGTATTCACTCGGCTTACACCAAACGCAAGAACGTCGCTTGGGTCCAAATAAGTCAAACTTGCTCTCGTCACTCCAAATCACTTTTTTCCAAAACGAAAATGATTTGTTGGCGTATTTTTTTTTTTTTTTGCGTATACGAGGCACTTAATTTTATTTGTTTCACGAATCAAAGGACGACGTTGAACAAGTTTTGCATCCGGTGCCTCGAAGTCCCGTACGGGCTTTTCAGTCGAAAATTTTCAGGCCTGTCATTTCAAGTACCACGCGGCTTGTTGTCGAAGAATTTCTCCTTAACTCCCTGATTATTCTGCTATCGTCCAATTATACCGATTTTCTACCTTTTCAATTCTGCTGTCTTTTTTCAACCTCTCTCATATTTATCATCCACTATCCCTAATTTCTCAAACTTCTCGCATATTTCCCGCACTGCACCTTCACTTATCTCATATTGTCGGCCGCTTCCTCTGTTAGATTCGCGATTTTTGGGCCTTTATCACCAGTTCTCACACTTCAATCGAAATTTTCGCCATCTCAGTTTTTTTTTGTACCGTACTTGACAAAGATTGTCGATAACTGGCCCGAAAATCGTACAAAAGGAATGTTTACCTTGCTAAGCTTCGTTGGGACCTTATCGCTTTGTTGACATTGATGAGTATACGTAAACCTTGGGTGCGTACTTCTTTTGGTCCAACGTATAATAGGCACTCTTTCCGATGCGATTGTTTTGTCTTTGGTTTCGAATATTTGCAACTTTGTTTCAACGGCAGCATACAGGTACACAATGAACTTTCGTCATAACTTCTGGAGATCTGATTTGTTAATGATATTTAAAATAAAAATTGTCCATAAATGAAAATCAAACTGCGTACTTTTTTTGCCCTGCTCTGTATATAAATACAGCCTTGCTCAAATAAAAGTTTTCTATCCGCATAAAAAGACTGATATCTCAGCGAAAAAGATCATAAATCAATTCACCAAACGCGGTTTTCAATTGAACCAATCTACCATACGGTTTACTTGAATTCCTATTTTAGCATTTTTTTGTACTCGGCACGTCATTTTGGAAATGGACATTTTTCCATGGTTTTCGTACTCTGCAAAATCGCATACTCGACTTAGAAAAAAAGTAATATCATCATTTAGCGATAAGGGCACAACGCAAGCTTTAGTTTTTTTCCTTTTGCGATTTTTTGGCACCGAGTTAACTAGGTTTTTCTTGAAGATCCCATTTGGTCAATTGGTTTCCGATTTTTTTCCCCGGAGATATTCGATCTTCTGTGCAGACAGAGAATTTACAGCGTGCTTAATATTTTGCGCAATGTTGTATGTATACATATATCGATGTGCCGATTCGGTCCTCGTGAATCGTCGCTGAATAATCAAAAACGTTAACTAAAAGTGTATCTATGAGCGGCAACTCGAGTCGATCCTTCTTCTTCCTCTCTGCGTCTTTGAACTCTAAGCCGCTCTGTGGAAAGGCGCATGAACGGCAAGCGAGCGAGAGAGACAAAAAGGTAAAGAAGGTGAGAAAAAGAGGAACAAGTAAAGAGAAAGAGCCGAAGAAACGTGAGATCGGACGCCTTGATGAATGCCCCCATTACACGAACATTGCTAGTTACTTCTCCGAGATAAACTGTGACCATTACTCACTTGCTGGCGTAACCTCATTTCCTTTGCGGTCTTTTCTCGCCATTCGATCCTCTACTCCCTTACCGTCCACTCCACGTTCTGTATATCCCCTGCATTGATATACTAATACCGCTACACAAAATATATACATTTATGTACAAAGGTATTTATCCTTTCACGAATTCACCATATTTCTCCTTATCTCCCAACACTTCATTCCACAGAATTAATGCAAGCCAATAACATTACTGACGTTTACGCTCGATGAGAATGTCTTGTCTCAATAATGCCGAAGCGCAGCGCTCGCGGCTTTATGTAAAAGCCACAAATTCTGACGTACATCGGAATAAGTAGGATAAGATTAAAGAATTGATCGAATGATAGCTCGAAGCAAAAAAGCGTTCGGTGAAAGCGTCACTTCTTAATATATTGGGTTATGAATTGATCGTTGAAAAATGAGAAACGCAGCAAAGCGAGGCGTTCTACCAACACACAGCAAGAACAGACAATTTACTGACGGCGGAAAGATCAGGTGATCGGATTCTTTCAAGTGGGAGATTCGTTTCAGCCAAACAGAATGTTCAATGCTCGACCGTTTAATACATCCGCCTAGGTCCGCGGTAATCACCGGAAATGTCATGTGACACGAAGGATCGATCGAGCAGAATACCAAGTCCCAATGATGGTATATCCCGTGTAACAATCGTCATTCATGGAAAGTTGAGTCGACATGACCGGAAGTATCGGCTAATTTTGTCAGTCCATCACCGTGTCGTGTTCGAATTATCATCATTGTTGCCTAGGCTCAATATAAAGTATAGTAGCTCCGCCCTGAAATACCCACACCGGTACTCAGTACGTGATATCAGCTTGGTATCAAATTAGCATTCCCTTTTCCGACTGGGGCTTTGATCATATCCGGTTGGCTGGTTTTCCGCACGAGTTGGGCAAAATGCACGCGTTCATCATGTGCCACACGCGGGGAGTTCGTTGCTCCAGCTTGTACGTGTGATCAGATATCCTGCATAATTGAACGCGAATACCGACGATTAGGTGAATGGCTTTACCGCAATGAGCACCTTCGGTTATGTGTATATTAGAGTGGTCCTTATTCTTGGTAATTTCGAATTTTACTATTCGAATCAGCGAAAAAGGTTACTAATGTATATAAAAAAAAGGTACGTAAAAGGCGCAGCCTGTGGGTCAATTTTAACAGGTGCCGCCAAAGGAGTGAATTTTTCCATTTAATTAACATGGGCGTATGGACCAGTTGCGGTATATTTTTTTTTGTTTGATTTAATATTGCTCCGAAAAATTTGAGACTTAGTGAGCGTCCCTATTATAATTGTAGGTACTTCAGAAAGAAATAAAAGGTTTTTAGCGACGGAAGTTCTGGATGAACCGCTTGGCTAACATCAAATATTGTTTGAATTGCTTGAAAAAGAAAATAAATAAAATCCACCGTTACAAAATAAAAAAAAATAACTTTTCTCAATCGGAGCTGTTTTTTTTATTGATGATAATGATAAATGCCCTGAAGTAAAAATTCATTTTTTATATTTCTTTGTATCGCTGAAATATATTTATTACCTTTTTCAAGCAGTTCAAACAATATTTTCTTATTTTTTTCTGAAGTATCTATAATTATAATAGTGACGCTCAGTAAGTATCACATTTTCGGAGAAATATTAAATCGGATAAAAAAATATAACGTAACTGGTCCATATGCCCGTCTTAATTAAATAGAAAAATTCACTCCTTTGGCGGCACCCTTTAAAATTAACTCACAGGCTGCGCCTTTTACGTACTTTTTTTTATATACATTAGTAACCTTTTTGGCCGGATCGAGTAGTAAAATTCGAAATTACCAAAATAAGGACCAATATGTAATGTGTGCCGTCAAACGCGTGCATGATTAACCTAATGAGAACGGTAACGCAATACACCGTTTCATTCCATATCAACAGGTGCGACGTCCATTTTGCATCGTATCCAAATGCGTTTCTATGTCGCCATACTTGATGATAGCTAGATATTGGCTTGTGAGCTACGAACTGCGACTGACCATAAAAATGCGTACACACATTGTGTAGGGTCTCCCACCGGCTTTCGAGGGCACAAGCAAACACACCAATACCGGACACCAGTAATCTCGCTTGCGCACATCCAAACGCGTATTCCGCAACTGCGTAACTCTCTCTACTTCGACTTGGCAAAATGAGACAAAATCGCCCAAAGGAGCAACCAGAGACGAGAGGTTTATTTCCTTGCATCCTGACTGAGCAATAAAAACAGTGGTATGATCGAATGCACTGAAACAACCATCAAATGATACGGTACAGAAGGAACGGCGGATAGACAAGGGAAGCCGGAACAACCGCTAGTGGAGGCTAATACTCCCAGATCCTCAAATTTCCGAGCGCACTACATGACAATCAAATGCACAAGAGTCCATCAATCTTCAAGCGCCATTCATACGGGACATCGGTAATTGGATATGATCGTTCCTCTATATCTCCGTCATCCCGCTAAGAATTGCACGTTGTAAATGGCTTCCGTCATTTTGGATCTGACCTGACGCCACATTTGTTTCAACTCGGATCGCATTGCGGTCGGATTATGCGGATCAATTATCACTGGATAACGAAAGAGCATCACCTATTTTCCCGAATGATTTTCTTGGGTCCGTGAATTCCAGGGTAAGTTTTCAATCCCCCACTCGAAGGGACACCTGGATTGAAGAGCCAATGCTACGTAACCTATACAGCGAGGTTTCAACAAGGAGGGGAGAACACACGGGGCCTGGGTATCCACAGCACTTCTGCTTTTACCACTGAGAAGTAAATCAAACTAGCATTATCAGGCGCTACTTAGCATATGGCAGGAAGTCACTGAAGGGTACATATTCTACTCAGAGCTCAGAGTGTCAGCCCTCGATTTCCTTTCATCCCAGATCTGTTCTTTGCGCCCCGCCTCTTTGCATGCAGAATACGGTTGATCTGTACTCTCGGCCCATACAGTCCTCACTTTATATACGTATATGCTCGTACGCCATATAATATGCATGATAGCGTCGAGCATTCTTTGCAGACGTTCTCGCCCAGTGTCGCGAGGGAAAAGTCTCGTCGACCGAAAATAATATTGCCATGAATACAAGAGTGCGAGAGCCATTACCCGTAATTGTGATCTATAGCGGTCATAAGTTAAAACGGCGACGTATAAAGGGTGTTCTCCCGATCTCAGCGGCTGAGATACTACCGCTACATGGGTATATATACTCGCACCCCGTTAATCCCTGTCCCCGAACCGTTCATTCGCCACGCGGAACTCTTCGTATCCTGTTCCTATGCTTTCGCAAATTTCCCCTAACCTTGAAAGAAATAAAAAAAGTTTCACTTTCCACTGTTGATCTTTTCTGGGCTCACCTTCCCTCCGCGCCTGTGCACTCATCGCGCTACTGCCCCAAAGCGTTGAAATATTTATGATTATAAGGCACTCAGTATATGATAAAACGGAATTTTCGTTCTCGCTGCAACTTCTCGCAGCAGTCTTCCCCAAAATCATAGAACCACCGTGGCGGTTCATCTGAAAAAACAAAGAATTTCCAGCTATTCAGCAATAGTTTAAGAAGGTTCTGTTACAAACGTCTCATTGAGAAATAGTAATGTACATTCATCTCATAGATAAAGAACGTTTTCGCGTTCGGAAACACTTAATAAAATAGTGAATGATTTATTTTATCGATGTATTCATCAACAATTATCGGAAAACTCACATATATTGAGTTTCTGATGAATTATAATATTAAAGTTATTTGATTAATATTAAGGGCGGGGTAAGGGTTTTCACTTTCGACAAATCAAGTTTTTGTCTTATCTTATTGTTTTACATTTCAAGAATATATTCTTAAAACTTTAATCCGATCTAAGCAATATTCTCGAAGTTATTGTCAAATTAGTCTCGGGACCTTTCTTTCTCGGGGCCTTTCTCTAACTCTAACAGCTATGGGCGGTTGGGATTGCAGTGCAGCTGTCGAGCAGGAATACAGTTTATTCATTGCTATTGTCCTGACCCCATATCCAGTTTTAGAAATATTTCATTTAGTAAAGGCAAGTAACTAAAACCATATAGATATATTTTATATTTGTGTGTAATAAGAAACGAGCTTCAGTTTGTCGTTATACGTTCGACCGTGCGCTTGTAATTTTATAATTTTTTCAAAAAATTTTCTGTGCAAAAATGCCGAGAGTAAACAAAGTTTCGAGAGAAGACCGACAAAAAGGAGGGACTTATTTGTGTAGATAAAAAAAAAGATTTAACCCGAATAAAATAATTAACGATGAGGATACCACAAAAAGTGCTTCGTCGAAGAAAATTAAACTAAATACCAGTACTAGACTTGAGAGACTTGAGAGACTTGAGAGAAAAGAGGCTGAAGACATCGACAATGCTGCAGGAAGTGTGCTGTATGGAGCTAGAATCGATGATTGTGTGTAAGTTGGAAAAAACATTTTTTTTCTTCACATTTTTGCTTCATAAACTTTAAACGCGCTTTTCTTAAAACTACTTTTTCAAAGTCCGTGTTCACTGCCATTTAAAAACTACTAGACCGATTAATTTTAAACTTTGTACACATTTTTTACATATAAAATACCTCCCCCCCCCCAACTTTTAGTAAATTTTTTTTTTACATTAAGGGTATTTCCCACCCACAAAATGGCGGAAATTTTCGTCGAAAATAACGGTTCACACTTTAGATGGCCGCCAACAATTTTTAAATAAAAAAAATAATCAAAGGACGTTGGAGGGGAGATTTGATTATAATTTGAATAAATTTTCATGGTTTTTCATTTTCAGATAATTTCCACCCGAGTTACTACAGTGAACACCGCAAATTGTTTTTTTCCAAGACGCTCTGGGGGAAGCTCTGTTACGGGCTAATGCTTCAATATTTCTGCATGAAAAATTTACAGAAAATTGTCAAAACTATGCTCAATAATATATAGAAGGTTTGAATAAAATTGCTCAATATTTGAGATAAGAATCACAACAAAAGTGTTTTTTTACGCTGAAACCCTTACCCCTCCCTTAAGGCAGTATCACGATTTTCTGTCGGCAAGTTGGAACAGATATACAGTCAGTGACAAAGTCACAAATAAGAACATACTAAAATCATACTAAAAAAGTGTTAATATATGATTTAATTAGGTATATGCAAAACTAAACATGGACGACATCATCTAGGCTTGTAAATTTAGGATTCCCCCATTTTAGACTAACATTTTTGAGTACATCCAGTAATACCTTAATCACTCACGTAAAAAGACATTCAATATTACACATCGAAATATTCGATGAGAGGTTTCGAGACGGTACGAAGAATTGACAACGTCGAAGAAGTCAGTACATATCACTAAATCACATGTCCGAGAATTAAGTCATCAGCGACTGAAGCTTGCATTCGTTCGCAATTGAAATATAGGTAAAACAATTGAATTAATAATTTGTTAATAGTAGTAAAATAATAAATTCGAATGATAGACAAAACTAGTCATTTATTTCACATTATTAATTGGAATTTTAATAACTATTACGAATCCAACGGCATCCTACAAATTTCATATTATGTAGAGCCTATTAAAAATTATGAAAGCTTAGTAAATGTTACCTGGAGATTTGCAGTATGTTATGTTTCACAGTTTCCGTTGCTCGTTTCACTTTCAATTATACAGACTATCCTTTTTAACCAATAACAATATGCACGAGGCATTTTTTCAATAATAATAATTGTTATGTGCCCGATCATCAAGTCCAAGTATCTATAAGTAACAAGTATGACAGAGATAATGCGACGTTGCGCCGCTTTGTTATGCAGTACCACGGCGGCGTTGGTGCCAATTTAACTTTGTTTATTTATCGATGCAGAACTAACATTTTTTTGAATTACGACGTAAATATGTATGCATGTACGTATTTATCGATAAATATTTATCGATGTAGAGTTAACATTTTTTTAAATTTAATTAAATTAATATATTCAAAATAAACTGTCTTACGACATTCAATTAGTAAGAAAAGAGAGCCTGCTTATGCGACCACAGAATTTGCACTTAGTGAGCCATATCAACGTGCACCACACGAGACTGCTAAGATATTCTACCACAAAATGAGAGTAGGATTGTCTCTGCAAAACAAGTAAATTGGACGTTCACCATCGTAAAAGGGTATAGATAGACTGATCGATCGAATCTCTCCCAACTGATTCATCCAACGATTAAACATTTAGCTGATCAATACAAATGGAAGAAGAAACTATCATAGAAAGCCTATTATAGAACATAGAAATACTGGTTCGAACTTCAGTCCCTAGCTGACCAAGATTATCCGCCAATTCAACGTTCAGCTTCTGTAAAATTGTTATCATTATTCCTTTATAGAATTTTCTCCGATATAATGTTATCGAATTCTTGTACCGACCAAACGTCACCACGATTGGTTACACTGACCGTGCGCACGACTTTACACTGTTCATCGCCAGAAAATCAATCGTTTTTGTCCTGACAAGTGTTCACACAGGCATAGCTATATGGCAATTTAATATAGAGGCATTTATTATTTTCGTTGGATATCGCAAGTCTCCGGTATAATAGATATAAAGGTGGAACCATTTGAGATCCTGGATGATATACCGTTCACTGCCCTAGCGCTGTACAAACTCTCGCGTTTCTCTTGTTCTCGTTCTTTCTTTCCGCATAAAATCATCGTTGCTAAGTGATGGACGAGATGGAAAAATAGCGAGCAAATGTATAGGCCCCTCGTGGAACGCTCTCTCTCATCAAGTTAGTATCCAGCCAAGAAAACAGTGAACAAGCTCAGGATGTACACACACGCGTAAATATAAATATCGCAGATCTCTAGTCGAACTGGCGTCCAGCAGCATTTCGACGATAGATGATCGATTTCTTATTCCTCATCCGCCACAGTGTAGGCTAGAATCAAATTTTCCAGCGTTCTGGAGTCATCTCTTTTATTTCAACGTCTCCATTCATCTGTCACAGCTGACTGTTTGACTCCCATACCGCCGATTGTTTTTTCAAACCTTTACTTCGAACGTTTAAAATCACTTATAGGACGAGATTTCAGCATTCATCACTCAACCATATGGTTGTCGGAAGGTGAAAAAAAATTTTTTCTGCTAAGAATAGAACACTATTCCCATTATAAATAATGTATTTCCCTTATTTCAATATCGCAACTATGAATTTTGTCTCAACAATGGATTTCTCCATCAGGAACAATGGTGATACATTTAAACCTATCACAAAAAAGTATTTCTAACTTTCGATAATTATTAAGTCAAGTGATGGACGCTCAATTGTAGTGTGATTAAATATTTCAAGCTTTTAAGGTTAGAGGTTGGAAAAACAACCAGGAATATGGGGATGAAACAATCAGCTATCACAGATGAACGAATACAGAAAAATTCTATTGGAGCTCATTGGCCCATTTCGCCTACCGAATACGAGATTCGTCTAGTCTGTGTGCGTGCGTATGGCGACCTCCAACACGTTTGCGTCCCACTATCGAAGTGGTGGGGTGGAAACATCACCGACAAGCGGGCCAGGATTGAATTGTGGCAGACGCGAGCAGCGACAATTAACGCGCCGGAGTGACCGATCGTATCTCTCGTGATTGAGGTCCAATCTTGACGATTTATCAACGACGTCGTCAGGACCTGTCCCCCCCCTCCCCCCCGCCCGCCCGCGTTTTTCACTTTACGTGACTTTCTCTCTTTCTATCGCTGCCTTTATCGCTCTCATGGAGCAGTTGACGTTAATATGCTTCCTTCAGATTAATGTTATTTTCTCTGTGTGTGCGCGCGTGCGTGCGTGCGTGCGTGCGTGCGTGCGACGTAAGTCCGCCCCTTGGGCGGACTTACGTCGGTGTGCGACACGCACGTGCGGTAGTGCCCGGCAGGGTGGTACCCCCACTATGCGGACACTCCTGCTCATCGGTGTGCGCTTGCATGGGGTAGTGTGTGGCGGACAAGGCACTGTCAGTATTTGCGCTTCATAGCAGATATCGTAATTGTTAGAGTAAGTGCGCCAATTATGGACTAGTTCCGTAATATGGACTACCTTCATTTCTCAAAAACCGTACGTCGTATTAAGCCATAGGTCGGCGCACGCTAAACTCCACCCCTCCCGCGCCTCGCTATTCGCTTGCTGGTCGGCAGAGAGCGCGCACGTATTCACGGCAGCCATTTTTCGATTTTATCAACGCACGATATAATTTTTTGCCTAACTTCATAAGCTCATAATTTCAGCAAATATTACTGTTAACGAAAGTGGACAAAATCAGGGAAAGGTGAATTGTTTTTCAATTATTCATAGTAATTTGCAATATCTAATAGTTTTTTTAATTTTCTTAGCAACAGTATTAACCTAAAAATGTATGTGTATTATAATATGGACCACCGGCATTTTTTAAATATGGATTAGTGATCCATATTACAAACAGTCACTTATATTTTACTTTGATTGTTTTAGGATGGCTATAAATTCTACAACCAAAGGAAATACCAGACAAACATGGGATAAGGATGCAATGACAAATGCAAATAAAGCTATACGAGATAAGCAAATGGGTTTTTTAAAAGCATCCAAAACATATGGAGTACCCAAAACAACGCTTATACGCTTATCAAAAATAGGAAACTTAGAGACGTTATGAACCATAAACTTGGAAGAAAATCGACTTTGCCGAGTGAATTAGAAACTGAATAATGTGCTTATATTCTAGAAATTGAACAAGCTGGATTTGTTCTTACGCACAGGGACATCAGATCTTTGACTTATCAGCTAGCGGGAAAGAATAATTTAAAGCACTCATTTTCACAAGATACTGAATCTGCGGGAAGGTCATGGTTGAGGTTATTCCTTAAGCGCCATCGTAACCTATCCTTTCGCCGTCCAACGGGCACATAAATCGCTAGAATGAAAGAATTTAATAAAGAAAATGTAAACGCATTTTTTGATTTATTGGAGAGTTGTTTTGATCAAATCCAGTATCCTGCAACCAATGTATACAACGTAGACGAAACTGGCATTTCAGTGGTGCCATAAAAAATGCCGGAGATACTAGCATTCAAGAGCAAAAAACAAATAGAAACGGTGACGTCAGTAGAACGTGGATCAACGATCACTTGTGTGATATGTATGAGTGCAGGTGGCACATTTGTCCCGCCGATGTTGATATTCTCGAGGAAAAAGTGGAGCACCAAAAGTGGAGTAGTGGAAATGGGACAATCCACTACTGATGAAAGGTGCTTCACTTGGTTCCATCCATGCTTGTCATCCATCGGGATGGATACAACTTGATCTTTTTAATCAATGGTTCGAACTATTTTTACAGCACGTAAAATCAAGTGCTACATCACCGGTTCTCCTGATTTTAGACGGCCATGCCAGCCGTACCAGAAATATCAAACTAGTTGATTTAGCCATCAAAAACCACGTTCGTTTGCTGTCTCTGCCTCCACACTCACGTCACAAAATGCAGCCACGTGATAAAACATTCATGGGTCTATTAAAAAAGTACTTGACTGAAGAAACTCGCAAGTAACTAAGAATGCAACCTCGAGCAGTAACACACTTCGGCATTGCGGAATTATTTGGTCTAGCCTATATACGAGCTCAGCGTGCAGACTTGGCCATTAGTGGTTTTCGTGCACCTGGGATATATCCCGTTAATAGACACGTCTTTGAAGTTCATCATTTTATTGCCGAAGATCTTCCAGAAGTAGTGGGGCCTTCTAATGACTTAGCGTGCGATATAACGATACCAGTTAATATAATTCCCGATAACCCGATACCTGAGCTGTTGTAACTCCGGAACCTCAATTTGTGAATGAACCCCAGAACGTTGTTGGACATCACCAAGCAACATCATCTAGATCATATTTTCCGCCAAAGGTGTTGCAGCCTATACCGCGTTTAAAGAAAACTGTCAGCAACAGAGGAGGAAAAGCTACTAAGCCTACGATTTTGACCTCTTCATCATATAAACAAGATTTATAAACTTTGATACTAAAGAACATAAAAAAGAATACGCCAATGAAAATGCAAAAAAAAACAGCTCAAAAGAAAAGAAAGGTCTCAAAAGAAAGAAAATCATCGTCTGCAAGTTCTGATAAAAGTGATTATTCAGTCATTGATAGTACCGATGAAAGTCTTGATCGTTCCCAAAATCAAAACGCTAAATGTTTGTATAGTAATGGGCTTTTTTATGAAGACGTTGATGGAGAGAAATGGATCCAATGTGCATCATGTAGTCAGTAGGCTCATGAAGACTGTGCTGGCATAGAAGACATGGTAGAATTCTATGTGTGCGAATTATGTACCAACAATTAGTTTAATGTTAATAATTCACCGATTTAATTTTAAGCAACACGGCCATTTTTTAAATAATTTTCGACCCGATTTACTGTGGTCCATATTTGAAATCATGTGGTTCATGTTTTGTGCACTATATTCAAATGTAGAATATTATGTTATTTTATAAAATGTTGATCATTTCTAAGATGTTCGTGTTTATTAAGAATTCTAACAATCGTTTTTGATACCAAATACTTATCGTAGGATTCAAAATATATAAGGCTGATTAATCTTCATAATTTTGCGTTTTATTTCCCAAAATCTTTGTGGTGGTCCATAATTGGCGCACTTACTTTATTTGTTTTGGTTTTTGGTACGGTTGGCTTTTGTTTTTTAAAAGTCATCCGGTCTCGTTTTTAGCTCTTTCTACCTATCCACTCCCTTATATCTCTACAAAATGTATAAGAATAATGTATTCGGTAATAATCATTTCCCCACATGTATTGTCAATCACTGAAAATGACTATCAATAAGCGGCGATAAACGAATAATAAAATGAATGAATAATAGTAAATAAATAACAAAAAATAGTATAACATGGCGCGGCTATTTGCCGCAAACGGCAAATAAAAGTGCGAAAGCGTTATGGTTGAGGGTTAAACTGAATTCTTTAAAATTATTATCAATTATTTACTATTATTTATTAATTTTATTATTTAGTTATTACAACTCATTGATAGTCATTTTTGGTGATTGATAATAGTTGTGGGGAAATGATAATTACGGAATACATTGTTGTAATACACTTTGTAGAGACAGAAGGCAGTAGACAGATAAAATAGGTAACAGCACAAACCATCGAGACCGCGATCGCTCCCGAAAAAAGCCAAACGTACCAAAAACCAAAACGAAAAACAATTACGATATCTGCTATGAATAACACACACCGTTAGTGCCTTCTCTGTCGCACACTATCACATGCAAGGGCACACCGATGAGTGGGAGCGTTCGCATGGTGGAAGACCACGTCGCCGGGCACTACCACACGTGCGTGTCGCTCACCGACTCAGGCCCGCCCAACGGACGTGCCGAATTGGCTGTCTTAAAAACTTAATAACAATTCAGGGGTTGATCTGGGACCCATACATGCTTATATCAATCGTCTCAGAATTTCACCCGAACCTCCTATTTCAGGAATTACATTCTTACGTGGGACATCCGGTATATAACACACACACATACACACACACAGTTTGTTCATTCGTGTCGTTGCTGATTATACATGTATATCGCAGGGATCGGAATATAGTTACATGTATGCCATGTGTGCAGCATTAATCAAGACTCCTCGCTGGCCTCCCTCATCCTTTCCACCCCTCGCGTCCGTTTCGACGCGAAATATAAATGATATTTTATAGCGCCATAAATCTTCGTGCTAGTGTCACACCCGTCCGCTTTGCGTGGGCGTCTGTTATACAACACTGAATACTCACGTATCTACGTACCCATATGTGTCCGTATATATGTATGTATGGATAGGGATATATGTATGTGTATCGACGACGTGTAATATTACGCGCTTTGAACATGCGAGAAGTCTTTCCCAGTTTCCGTCTCGTATTCCACAACTTCCTTGACCGCGTGACGCGCGGTGCACACCGATACGTGACGGGTAAAACGATCTTTTGATTTTGAAGTGTTTGAAATGCTTTTACCTAGTGGCCTATTGTAGACAAAAGTGTATTTTTCCTTGACTACACGGTGAAAAGTTTCTCCCATCATATTTTCAGGAGCGATATTGTTTCTCCCCTGGAACCAGAGATGGTCGCGTTTTGTTTACCCTATCATCATTGTTTCGATAAATTGACGTGACTTTCTTATACATGGACAAGCTAGCGAACGTTACACCTTTCTGGAAGTTAGTCTATTCTTGCGATTTTGTCGAGGACAAGCGAATAACTTTGAATTCCGATGTTTTGTTTTCATTAAACTCGAAATGAGAAACTTGGATAATGGCGATCCATAGGAACACGACGACCTTAATTTTCAGCACTGCTGGAATACCGGCTCTCGATACTGCGATATTGAAATCAGGGTTGCTCACTATTTATTCAAGTCGACGTTGCGCAGCTGACCTTCCCCCTCCAACGCATACTTGTAATGTCCAGCAGGCGCTGGGCCTGACGCAATAGCGTAGGAAAAGCCCTGAGCCAATAGGCTTTTCCTACCATGCACGACACCAATCGGCGTGCATGGTGTTCGGCGCAGCCGGGGAGTTTGTTGGATCTCCGGAGTTTCTGATAATCGAGGTCGCAGTATAATGGGTTTTGTGTGTCGTCGATTCCGAGCAACTCGGGAGGTCTGCTGGCCACACAGTGACCATTTGATGACACGTAATTTCCTTCCAGGATATTTCATAAGTTCCATCGCGCACTCGCATTACGCTCATATATCTACGTGCATGCGTATACATATTGAATTATATTTTCATGCTTGTCAATTTAGGTACGTTTTTCGAAAGCATTGCCCAATTGATCTGTCATTTGTTGAAGGTATATTCCAGTCATACTCTTACGGATACGTATGCATGAATTTATTTATACAATATGTATTACACATATTGAACAATATTTAGTTCGCTATACAAATGCCACGGAATACAACTGTTGGTCGCGGTAACAGCTCGGATAATTATTTGCCTGCGAATAATTGGGCTGGACTACAAATAGGAGATGCTGAATCCAGATGCATACACGCACGTACGGATGGGAGCGACGACGCAAGAGGAGCAAAGCCGTGGTCAGGCTCACGCCACATCGGGATCATTGCGAATTCGACAAGCCGTAACGCAACTATCTGGCTGAGCATCCAGTGCACCCAATCGCTCGCACGCAAGGAAATGAAAGAGGTGAAACGTAACGACCAATGATGGATGAAACGTGACGGTAACCGAAGTACCGCTGTTGCCGGGATTCCTACTCGAATCTGACGCAAAAATTCGAAACGGAAGTTTTCGGCTCTGCTGCGTTATAAAAAGCATCGCAAGAGTGCGCGGGCGACGCCGAAAAGTTGTACGATTTCGATGTTCCACGTCGTAAATGAGAATATGCTGTGAATTCGAGCCTTCGACGGATTTTTAGAACATACAGCGAATCGAGGCCTCCATTTTTTTATAGCTATAGCTGGATTGGTAAATGTGATAGAACATGTGCATGGTGCCGTTTCGGTTTGCGACGTTTTTTTTCTATCTATAATATTAAACTATTGACAGCATGATGTGCAATTTTGACTTAGGTATTTCACAGCATCACTGACAGCTGCACAGCTGTCGAAATTTCGTCTTCTCTCGCTTTATGAAGTCTTAAGGGGGTCCTCTAGTTTGTAGGGTCGAAAAAATTGATTTTTTTATAAATGCCATCTACAACATTTGTAGAAAATGTGTGCCAAAGGATTTTTCGATATTCGAAGTGGTTCACAAGTTACGGCTCTTGAACGGAGCAGGTATATGGAGCGTGCGCCGGGTATACGGAGCGCGCGCCGCATATGCACGAACTTTCAAACGCGCTTTTCTCGAAACACCATTTTTCGAAACGGTAATCACGATATTTCAGAAACTACTGCATCGATCTTGTTCAAATGTATACAGCACCTTTAATATGCTATAAGCCAGCAATTGGATTATCATGATTGCTTCGATAGTTTTTTTCTATGAGCAAAAATCTTAAGAAAAAATTAGTAGAAAATAGAATGTAATTTTCAAAAGTATACAAAAAAAGGCAGTTTTTGTAATTTAGAATTCACCCCAGTTCAATCGCTAGTCTTAAATATGAAGATTAAAATGCCATTTGGTTTTTAGGGTTCCGTACCGAAAGGGTAAAAACGGGAGCCTATTACTAAGACTTCGCTGTCCTTCTGTCTATCCGTCTGTCCGTCTGTCTCCAGGCTGTATCTCAAGAACCGCTATAGCTAGACAGCTGGAATTTTCACAGATTATGTTTTCTGTTTTTTTGCCCTTTTTTGCTCGATATCAATAATGGCAACAGGCAACGCTTGAAATATTCACAAAATACTCAGTTTCATTTTTACTTTAATAATAAATAATAAAATTAAAATAAAATAAATATTGAATGGGGGCTCCCATACAAAAAACACGATTTTTTACCGTTTTTCAAAACTTAAGAGAAATAAAAAGAACAAAATGCAAAATGGAAAAGAACAATAGTTAATGACTATTAATAAAAATAAACATCTTAACCAAATAAGGGTACACGGGAAGCCGACCCGCGGAAATTCCTACCAAGATCCGACCCATGTCGTTTACACAAAAAAAAAAAGAAACATTTTCACTTATCCTATGTTGGGCGCCAGCCTAATTACAGGCAAATTTAACCGAACACAATCGAACAAAAATTTGTAATGTGCGACTAGCCAATTTTCTTTCTAAGGAAGAAAGACGAGAAAGGAGGGGGGGACTCTCTTGGATGTCGGGACAGACGAGTTCACCCGAAGTCCCGCACTCATCGACCATGAAAATATCAAATTTTACAAGAAAAATCTTTCACTCGATACACGCGTTATGAAGCTTCTAATGTCCAAGAGCCGCAAATGAAGACACACTAGGGGAGGGAGCCTAACCACGCGGCGATCGCGGCGAAGCCGTCGACCGGACGCGATCGGGAAAGGCTGATTTCGCGGCTCGCAAAATTCGAGGGGAACGCGGGCACTCATCACGGCACGTTCCGCGATATTACAAGAGAACGCGATCTTCAATTCGATGGGTTTCCGCTCGATTCACACTTTGTAAAGTACGCGGACTTTATTTTACGCGACACGGACGAACGACGCCGAACACGCACGGAATGGGGGAAGGATACACACGATTGTCGGCCAGCGACAACTCGTCGCGATGAGGGAGAGGGGAGGATACTCACTCGGATTGTCACGGCTCTTCAGTTTAGCCAAAACGGTTAACCAATTTCATCCAACGCGTAGTTGCGTCTGATTTCGAAATTTTTCATTCCGAAAATGCCGATTATATCCGAAATTTCGTTTCAAGGTTGCGGAGGGTACGTGATGCGCGGACTCCCAAGACTCAATGTTCGATTTCGGCCGTGTCCTCGGGCTCGCCCGAATTTCTCATGAGAGCGGGGTCCTCGTTAGGCTTTTGATTAACGGAACGCCACCACGTGGTTTCCCCGGTGATCTCTCACTATCGATCAATGGACAAATTCCGATCGAAAGCGAGGACTCTTCCTTATCTCCGGGGTACGACGAGAGACAGACGGATTTCCTGGGGCGTCGCGGAAACTCGCCGCGATCGACCCGTCGCTTTCCGGTCGAGATCCGTAGGGTGTCACCACGGGTACTTTGAGCGACGGCCGATGTCCAATTCCGAGCGGCTCGCGCGTGCCGTATGGGGGGAGGAAACGGGGGAAGACGGGGTATAGCCGTCGAACGTTCCACTTTTCCGACTATTTCGCCTGGCGCTCTACAATTTACAAATTTCTTATGATCTAGTTCGTCATGTACCGCGACGAGGATCGAGTCTGGGCGTCCTCCGTCGCACCCTCGACGTAAATTATGATGCAATGTCACAATTTATACAATAATAAAAAACATTGTAAAAAAAATGTGGAGCTCTTTCTGAATGTAACGCCAATTTAATATATTAGATATCAATTTAACATTTGAAAAATGACTGTAAAATTTACAAAAACCGAACAATTCGAGAGTTTCAGTTGATCCACAGATATCGTTTAATATAATCAGAAAATAAATTCCTAGAATTCCTTATAAGAACTATGCTCCGAAATATTCCTACACGAATTTCGCCGCTGTTACGTTAATTGCAAATTTAATCGCGTGGAAAGATTGAAATCAGTCATATTGTATATCTATACACGAATCGATCTTAACGCCTCTCAAATATTCTTTAGACGAAAGTGACGAATATAAATTTCACCACTGTGTTTTACCACGTAACCCGTTGAAACGAGAGATGATGAATAATGAGACCACAACAGTTACGCCAACAAATTGTAGCGTTACGGGAGTATATAGTCTGAAAACATAATGAATCACCAAGCATACTTTGAATAGGTGACGGCTGCTGTGACAAATCATATTGAAGAAATATATGGTGAATCGATGGACGGTAAGTCGGGATGTAAAAACCATTGCGGTTGATAAGACTCGTGTGAATTCGAATTGGCTGCATAGGCTTGGACTTTAAAAACTCGGATTTTCTATTGCCTACTTCCAAACTTGGGAAATTTAATGTTAATGACAAAATATATTTAGAAAAATTGCAAAAATCCACTCATTCATGACGATTTTTGCGAAAATTCCTACCTTTTTCTCGAAAAACCAATTCGTAAATTAATGGTATTGAGAAAACGCCTGCGAACTACGTCGCGGCCGCTCGTTACGTCGGTAGAGACAATTTTACGGTTTTTGAGCTACGAGTCGCTACCGACAGATGGCGCAGCGCACGCGAACGCAACTTGGATTGGAAGAGTCGAGACATCGGAACAACTGCCGACCGTTGAGCGAGCGCGCGTGCGTGCGTGTATGTGTGTGTGTCGAATGATTACGACTGTAGCATGAAGGCGCCGCGGTTCGGTCGTACTGAAAACGCATACATGCATGTATGGTGTGACTGATACATACATATATAGGGTGATTCATAATAACCTGTACACTCTGAACTGGTGGGTTCGGGGAAGTAACCCATGCAAAACTGCCAAGGCGTTTTTTTTTCTTCGAATAGTTTTTAAATGCAAGCGATTAGAATTCTGCCGTTAGAATGACCGTTGTAGGCCTACTTCAGACTACTTAACTTTATTAGGCATCTGTCTCGCTTGCCCCATCACTTCGACGCTTCTTCTATCGTCTGCTATAATTTTCGATAATCTTAGGTATTCAACAAAAAAGATTAAATCGGAGCTAGGTATGTTTGAAAGGTCTTCACTCATACATTCCCAATACGTCTAGATTGAATCCGTCTCCGATTTTATCTTTCTTCCAGTCAGGTTGCGTCGGGAAATCTGACAATTTTGCAAGACCAAGATAGGAGCATTTTTATCTGAAAAAGGTAAAATCAGTGCTGGGAATGGTTCACGCGTCTTCACCCGGACATTCCCCATATGACTTAAACGAATCCGCCTTTGATTTGATCTTTCTTCTGGTTAGAATGCGCCGGGAAATCTGAGCATTCTGCGAGAACCGGGATTGGATCTGATGGATAAAAAGACAAAAGCAGTGCGGCGAACGGTTCACGAATCGTCACTGAAACATTCCCAATACGACTGGGTCGAAACCATCTCCGATTTTACGTTTCTTTCGGCCACAATACGTCAGGAAATCTGTGCATTCTGCGAAAATTGAGATGGGAGTAGAATCGTCAGATTTTCCGACGTGATTTGGCCGGAAGAAAGATAAAATCGAAGCCGGATTTGATCCAGTCGTATTGGGTATGTCGAGTGAAAATTCGTAAACTATTTCCAGCACGGATTTTACCTTTTTTCTGTAAAAAATGGTCTCAACTCAGTTGAGACCATTTTTTGTAGATGGACGGTTGTGGATGGACGGGTGAGGGGCCCAGTCGAGAGTCCGTGCACCCGTAAGTCAGCAAAGGTCAGTAAATCATGACCGTGATAAGTCAGCAAAGCCTACAGGACGATATCGTACGGTGCTGGAGTCGGACGCGCGTCTTTGCTGTCCATGGAGGCCGCCCCCAAGGGCCCCGCGCCGCCCACGGGTTGCCAGACGAGTAGATGACCGGGTCCGGTATGTTCAGTTTGGCCTTTGTGCCGTTAGGGTTGTTTTGGATAGGATAGATGGGACTTTGGAAACAGTTCAGGCAGGAGCTGGGGAAGTAGACCGGCCAACCGTAGCCGAGCGCGAACCGGTAGAAAACGCGATCGTTTCGTCGCACGGCAACGAGAAGCCCTCAGGGCTCGGTCCTCGGTCCCACCTGCTGAAACCTCATGTTCGACGGGCTCCTGCGGACCCGCGAGGAGATAGCCCCGAACAGGTTTGTTGCCTACACCGATGACCTCATGGTCATGGTGGAAGGTAACTCGCGTCGGGAAATTGAAGTCCGGGCTCAGGGTATCGTGGATAGAATCGTGGCTTGGTGCCAGAGCGCCAAGCTGCAATTGTCGGCTAGGAAGACGGAAGCCATCCTCCTTACGAGCGAGTGGCGCCGTCGGGCACCAGTGGGCCGAAGGGGAGGAGACCGACCCGACCGCGTGCGCCGTGCTGATAGGAGGCCAAATCTGGTCAACAGGTACCCGGTAATCCGTATAGCGGATGCAGATAGAATAGTCTTTAAAGACAGCGTCAGGTATCTCGGTGTTCATTTCGACAGGGAGCTGGGCGCTACATCTCACTACGCTTATCTCCGTAAGAAGAGTGCATCCTTCTTCGATAGGCTCGGTAAAGTCGCAAGGGCTGGGTGGGGACTTCGTTTCGCCGCGGTTAAAACGATTTATCGGGGGGTCTTTGAAGCCGGTGGTCACGTACGCCGCCGCTGGCTAGGAGCGCCCGGACTTAGGAGCGCCCAGCGACTCGCCCTTATCACGATCAGCAAAGCCTACAGGACGATATCGAACGACGCATCGTGCGTTATCGCGGGGGCTGTTGCGGTAGGTATTCTGCTGGAACAAGCTAGGGCTCGTTATCAGATAAGGAAGGGGATGGACGCTGAGATTAACCGGGTAGGAGTTCCAGCGGGAACGGACAATGTGGTAGATAGAATAAGGGACAAGGCATACAAGATGTGGCAAGCTGCTTCGCTATCTTCCAGCAGAGGCCGTACCACATTTGCCTTCTTCGGGAGCGTTCGCGATCGCATGTAGGCTGACTGGTTCCGACCGAACCACTGGAGCACGCAGGTTCTCTCCGGCCACGGCAACTTCAGCACGCGTCTTTCGTCACTCGGACTTGTCAAGGAGGAGAATTGCAGCTGTGGGCGGCTGGACACGGCTCAGCACTTCCTGCTCGAGTGCCCCCGTTTCGACCCGCAGAGAGTCGCTCTGCGGGACTTCACCGGCGAAAGGGGTTGGCCTCAGGCGGCTCACCATTTGGTGGCCAGTGCCGGGGCTTTCTCCGTCTTCGCCAACTACTGTCGAGAGGCCCTTTGGCTGAAGGGCGCGGAGGGGGTCTAGGGGCCACGTCCACGGCCGCGGGGCTGGGTCAAAGAAGATTATTTAGATAAAGTATAGCCGGATAGGTTAGAAACGTAGGCCCTGTGTCCCGGCCTGCAAGCCAGGTAGAAGATCGTACGTCCCGCGGTGCCTAGCTGGAGAGTACGTCGGGCTCTTCCGGTGATGGGCGGTTGGACCCGCACAACTTCGCGATTTATCCATCCCGCCTAGGCAGACGCGAACGCGGTCTTAGCTAACTAAATACAGGGAACTAGGTACACCCATCCTATACAAAATCCCTCATCCTTGGTCGTCTGGGCTGTGTCCGGGCGGGGCACAAAGAGCAGGCCTTCCCGTGGTTCCCTCTGAGCACGCGCCGTTCCCGCCGGCATCGCTGCTCAGGCTTCGGCCTCGGCAGAGGAGACAGGCCGGAACGTCGCGTGGTCAAACTGCTCTTGTCGCTTAGCACGTCAGCGACAGCCAAAGGATTTTTCTATCCTCGTCCCCGGGGTGGATGGTCCAACGCTCGGAAGTAGATGGCTTTAAGTTGCGTATGCCTGTAAAGGCGAGGGTGCACAGGTCGATCACCCTTGTGGTGGATGAAAAATCGATTTTTTAAATTTGTTTAAAAAATAGTTTAAACCCTCTATAATAACAAAAAAGGTCCTGTGCAAAAAAAAATTTGTTGTCCTTAGGAAATGATGTTCGCTGCCAAGCGTGTCAAAACTTGCTCCGAAACGACTACCTGCTGCAAACATAATGACGAAAAGGGACGACACAATAGGTCCCCCCCATTGCTCCTAACCGCCGGTATTAATGTTCCACGTGTCCATTCGATTCTTTTGAGCATTATCAAGAAAAATTCCATTAGTTTAGAGACAGCAAGCGCACAGTATAGAGCGATTGATTCTTCTTAAGCGAAGATTTTTGCGGGTTTTTCGTGGTTTCTTTACAATTTCACTGTAAAATTTACGAACGTGTAGTTGAAATGAGTGTTCGAGTGTATCTTGGAAAAAAAAGGTACGAAAATCTCGTATCCAACGCGGCGTCGGTCAGGCGGGAAGAAACGATCCTTGAATCAATACTAACGGGAGAGTGATGAGCCGGGCGTCAGTGCTTCGGCGAAAAAACTGAAGGACTGCAACGAGGAATTCGATGTTAATAGTTAATTCGGCTATAGAATCATCAATTTCTTCGCCGTTTTTGCCATTATTGCCCAGCACGTGAAGTGCAAAACGTGCGGATCTGACACTGCGTTTCGAGAAAGAAGTCCTCGTGGTTTAGGATTCAAAATTGTAATCGTTTGCCAAAAATGTCCCGATGTGGATATTCCGAGTTCCAAATTCATATTCAATGGCGGCCTTACCAACGTCTTGCAAACATTCAAGATGTTGGAGGTGGAAATTGGTGTACAGTTAGATAATTTCTGCATCGAAGCCGACGCCAAACGCATCACGCACGCAGAGCCATGTCTGAGCGACGGGGCCAAAAATGCGCGCGCGCTCCAAAAATCAACCAGGAAAGACGAAGAAGACGAAAATTTGGCTATCGAAGGACAAATGTATGGTGCTGGGATTGCAGACTAACGGTA
>JAPYZI010000466.1:0-52065 GCA_030523105.1 Ophioninae sp. A BG-2022a
ATTTTCCCCAAAACCCAAAATTTCCGTGAAAAAATTGTAAAAAACTTCTAAAATCACGATTTTTTTTGTCGTGTGCAGTGCTTTCGACGAAAATTCGTTAATATTCGTGATCAGCAGAAAATTTACGATTAAATAGACCCTTTTAATACTTTCAAAACAGAAAAAAAATGTTCGACCACCCCGGCCACTTTTCCGGAATCTCAAAATCACGAAATTTGGAGGTCGTAGAGTGAGCTTCTTATATACTATAGAGATTCAATAGGTGTGTTTGGACAAGGTTTTTCCTTAACTTAAATAATGGCGTTGGATTCATATTGATATCTCGTTTAGTTTTTCCGGAAAGTATACACTACTTATATGTATGGGAGTATCGGTTGACACACGTACATATACGTGTGTGTTTTTGTTGGGACGAAACTACGCGCGTCTTTTCTCCACGCTACGCTCGTAACGAATCCACACGGACGTAAAGACACACGCGGCCACGCTCAACGCTCGGCAATTGTCCTGCCACGATTCTTCGCCCGAAAAGTCGAGAGTTCGCGGCCGAATTCGCGTGCGGAGCGCGCCATCCGTCGGTAGTTACTCGCAGCGAGGTGCCGCGTCAAAAGTTTCCAACGTGTTCGTCATTCCCTTAAAGAGCAGTATTTGACCCAAACTGTGGAGACGTTTATCTGTTTCCATGAATTCTATATATAAAATTGAAGTAATAAAATGAACAAATAAATAACATTGAATAATAAAAAACAATAAATAGCCAATTGAAAAAAAAAAGACTATTTCCTTAAAATTTTCGTTTGTTCGAGATATAGAATACGAATTCCTATTTGTGTCAACATAGAGAAGATACGAAAGAATACCTGAAACGGACAGCTTCAAATTCTGCATGCAGAATTAATTCGAGACGGATTTGAGGGCGAGGTTGAGGCACGAGACGAGAAATTCATTCGAAATTTTGATAACTACGACAACGTAACTGCGTTAAAGCGAGACTAGTGGAATTTCGTTATTTGATTATTATTAGTTTTGAACATGGAATCGCGCCCGAGGTATACGTGGAATTCGAATGCCTGAAACTGACGTCAACGCGTACACGAGTGGTCAACATAACGATCGACCTGGCTAGTACGGAGATATTATGAAAACTGATAGATCGCAGAATTGTTCGATCGAATATTCAGCGAGGCTAAACATTGTTGCTTGTAATGCTGAACGGCGATGATTAATTCATGTGCTTGCATTGAAATTAACCTTTATTCTGCATTCTCTCGTCTCCCTCCGCCACCATTTTCTGCATGGGCGGTTCTGCGCGATGATCGTGTATAAATTGACCACAATACGAATTCTAATTGGCAACAGAATTGTTTAAAGTTCTTTCTCGTCGAGTTTATCACAAATTTGCATTGAATAGCCTAATGAAAAAGATTACCTTTCAGAAGTTTCTCCAATATGTAATTCGTGAAGAAACTTGGAAAGCTTTGGTTAAACCGCTTATTTGCATCTCCAAATACAAACACAATGGATCGTACTTACGCATGATGCAAGTTCCAGTAACTATAATGGCATCAAGAATCTTCACGCGTATTATACTGAAAGCTTGAAATACCCTTTGATAATTGCATAAAGTTTGGATAGCGCGAACGTAGCGAATTGGCTTCGCAAGCATCTTGCCCTCTTTGGGAGTTGATGCCTTTGCCTAACGAAGGCAGGCATGCGGTAGTTTCGTGCCCTCATGGGCACAAGATTTACTGCCAATAAACTGCTTTATACGTATCCACGTAAAGCGCAATTTTAGGCAAACGTCGGTTCGCAAGTATAAAGAGGGACGCGTAAGGCACTAGGAAATACTTCGACCCGAAATTTGGGAAAATCAAATTGAAGCACATTGACGTGTTCGGTTGAAAAATTGACTTACTGTTAACGTATTTATTTATTACCAATTGATATCAAATGACAATCAATAAATTGTAAAATTTATTCATACTTATTTTATATGCTTCTTTATTTATATTGAATATTTTAATTCTATTGAATATCGAATCGAAAATGACTGGGGAAAATTACTCGCGAGAATATCGTTTCGACGATATCCCAAGCTTAATTCCATTAAAAAGAATTGTCAGACTATAGTAATCACCTTGATCAGTTAGACAGATTGACTTGATCAGTTCATTTATTAAATTCATTAGAATTAATTTGGAAATCAATTTCGATAGAAACTTCCACGATTTTATCCGGATAGGTGTTGACCCAGAGCACATATTTACGTTTACAAATACGCCGACCTATACGCCAACCATAAATAAATACATGTTACAATTTCTGTGAGCTCAAGTATTGTATTTAGTTCAACATGGTATGGAAATTACCTTGACGTTCCCAGTGATGTGACGAAGTAATTAATGACGCGATTATTAAAGCCGTTAGATTCTCCTTTAGAAGCTTATTAAACGGATGACGTAGAGCAGCGACGATGAGAGGGAACGATGATAGAATGAAGAGAGAACACGAGAAAATGAAGTCTTTTTTTCGTTCTCGGTTTTTTTTCCTTTTCAACCTTTTTTTATACTAAGCTCGTCGGCTATGGCTTCACGTTGGGGTTTACCCGCTCAATGGAGTCCTCAGACGTTTCTCAGGTGCGAAACACCAAGAGGACGGAGATTACGAGTAAAAGGAGAATTCGATGTATATCCATACATATATTCTTGGCAGAAGGAGACGGGAATTCATAGCAGAGAACTTTTATTAGACGTTGATCTCGACACATTTATGGAGACTTTAATTATTATTCAATTTTGAAACGTTTACGGATACAATTATGAGAACGGAGTATCAGAAGAATCCAAATCGTATCGTTTATTGTTACCATAATACCCTAATCATAAAAAATGATGATACGGGAATTTGTTTTTTTTTTTTTTGACACAGCTAGAGGTAACGTCAAAGGATATTGAATTGGGAGTTTTTTAGATTTATATTGTAACGCGGTTTGAAATTTTATCTATCAAACAACTCTGGCGAAGAAATTACTTTCGTGGCTGACAAGACCGGGTGCGGCAAAACCCGGAAATTATGTGGAGAACGGAATTGGAAAACAATAGATGTACAGTATACGAATTCGAGCGTGACGCTTTATTATTATGGAATTTTAATTGGCATTGTTTCAATGAAATTAATTTTTATCCAGTTTGTTTGCTTTCATTGTTATCCCAAATGAACGTACTGTCGATTTTTTGTAAATCGCTAATTAAGAATCCCAAAGAAATGTTTTTCACGATTTTCGTAGTTGAAACGTGCCGGTACTTCATTTATTATTAATAAGTGGTTCGATCGATATGATTATTAATAATGCATTTCCGGAGCACAGTTTCCACTCGTTTCATGTCTTAACCTGGAAACCGCCTCAGACGTACATATTTACCAATAGAAAAATATACAAGCCGTCGATTTTTAGGCTTTTTCCGACGCGAGTGCAAATCCAAATCTTTGGCACGAACCGATCCCTCTCAAATTATAGTTTCTAAAACTGTTTGTTTCCGTTTGTACTCTGGATAACGCTATCTGTGATAACTACATTTTTAGGCCTTTTTCCTATAAGTGTCTCTTCTTTTTATACCTTTTTACATGTAGCACATATCTAAAGCAAATTTCGTGTCATAAAGTAAGAACATTACGACATTTGAGATAGAATTTCATATTCTCGAAGGGGAAAATTAATATGGGACTGCGTAGTACGTGTCGAGTGGAACGGGTGGATCAAGCAAGGGCAAGTGATATAAAAATAGGGGTTGGAGTGTCGGGTGTGGAATTCATGGTGCACGTTCACGATCCGAGGCGGCCGGACCAATTCGGAATCTAGCGTTTCTCGGTGCCAAGTCAGCTTCGTGAGAAAATCTCGAGAGGGGCAGGGGGGGGTGGAGAAGAGGAGAAAATTAAATAAAGCTGAGAGGGTTGCAGCGTCCGACAGTGCGGCCGTTCAAAAGCCGGAGAGCAAATAAGTTTGCTCTATTCTCTCGTTCGATCTATCTCGTTCCACGTCCCTCTCTGCCCTTGTCCATAACTATGCGAAATATTCGGGTGGAAACTCTCGTGAAATCGAAGGGTTATGAAAATTCGTGAAAAAAAATAACTCTGCCCGTATTCTCTTGGATACAACCCCATCAGTTGCGAACTCGAAGATTTTTCAATGATAATCATACATATCCGGTGTACGCGTTAAAGATGGACGATATTGCAAATTCCGTTTCGTGTCGGTTTTAATAAGCATTTCACGTTCCCTCTGTTGGTAAAGCACGATGAAATCGTCAACGATGCCGCAACTTAAATAGTTTATTTATCGAAATTTAAATAGTTTAACTTTATCGAAGTTTATCGATTTTAAACTTTATCGATTTTCAAATGCTGAAATTTAAATAGTTTGACTTTATCGAAACAAATATCGTACGCGTGAATTAGAAATTAAATTTTGTTCTGCCCTGTTTTTTACTTTACGATAGAATCTTATTGTCTTTTTTGGGCTCTGTAAAAAAGGCAGAATAGGGCAAAAAAGAAAGTTCTCATGTTTTATTAATAGAAGTAATAATATATAATGAAGTTAAATTCGGAAAAATTGTAATCATAATGAAATTAAAATAATAATGATAAATTCATAACGTAAAAACATCCTGAATTTTTGATAAAAATTACAATACGATTTTAAATTTAGCCGAATAAAGATAATTGAATGTCGAGTACGAATCGACGAGAACAAAGTTTAAAACTATTTGTCAATACAACTAAATTCCATTTATCTCCATAAAAATGCATCTACGATTGTTTTTTTCCTCGACGATAATAGGTACCAAAAAGTTTCTTCAAAGCACCTCGTATACGTTTTCTTCCCTCTCTATTTAAAAACTAAATTATTATTTTTTCTTGAACGCTCAACAAATTTTTGTCATTTTTATTTAATTTTAATATTGAGAAACAGTTGGATCAATCTTTATAATGCAGTCTGAAAAAAAAAAAACAAGATACAGGGCGACGATAATTTAAACCTGGCTGGATTCAAAGATGATCCTTGCATATAAAATTATACACATTGACTAGAGCTTGGTCCTCAAGATAGGGGACAAAAATTTGCATAAATGTGAAAATTAAGTGAAAACAGTTTTTCGTGCTTGAATAAACATTGACCGGTTGATATAACGGGCAAACTGTTCAACGGTGGCGGACACGTTTCGCCGCAGCTGGATCTAACTCAGGATATGGTTTTGCTATCAGAATATATAGCTAGTTAGTTGGAACGACGCGAGCTCCCCTAGGATTTGGCTTCAGTTATCTGACTTCTGTCTCGCTTGCTCTCGCACTTTGGCCGAGCTTCTCATGCAAATAAAGGGGTCTAGTTTGCAAAGAGAGAGGGGTTTAGTTTGTAGAGAGAGAGAGAGAGAGGGAGACGTATAACGGCTAATGCCACTAGCTGGTCAACCCTCCGGGCTGTTGGTAACATTCCACATGCTCACCTACATGTATTAGGTATGCTCGATCGAGCAACACTAGAAAAATTAGTTCTTTGTCTATCGATATTCTTCTTAAAACACTTCCAACAACTGATAAGTGATTTCGCTTCGTACCTGACGGTTGGTGCTGAAATTTATAGACACGAGTGAGGTAAAGTGATTGATAAAATTAACATGATTGATAAAAGAACACTTCCAAAAGCTTCGTCCAAAAAAATTGCCCCAATTTCGGTTTAAACTGTATATCGCTCAATTGAGACCGTTTATGACGTGTTTTAACGGAACCTATATGTTTGATTGTGTTCGTACTTAGAAAGCACCTTGACCGAAAAGTCTGGCTACACCTTCATCCGCGAGTGAACACTTCAACGATGTCAATGAAGAAATGCAGCCGTACACGATTTCGTCTAATAGATAGAACGTTTTGTTCTGAAAGTAGAACCAAGCCAATTTCGATCAGGCTTACGATAAAGGATGAGAATCACGTACTCGGCTGATCAACCTCAATTCATTATTTTCCAGTTCGCGCTCAACGAATAGCCGGAATTTCAACGAGTTTGTGATTTAAATGAATACTTATGAGGTCACGGTTGATAAAACGAGCAGGTGCAATAAAAACAGTACAAATCAAAGGATTTCGGATGATCTTGGTATCATCATCGTTCCAATAAAAATCAATCTATTGGAACATTTGCCCACATTTATTAGTAAACTCTACAATGAATACTTTTAAATCTTACTCATCCTTCAACGCAAATCCGCATTCAAAGATCTCTCACAGTGATCAAAATAATGGAACGAAAAACCAAAAACAAAAATGTAATCTTCTCTGCGATCCAGGGATGTGAGTTTGCCTACCTCAACTCTGCAGCTTTCCAGTCGTTTGGACAACCGCGTTAAAAATTTCATCGGTTTTACCGCATCTGGACTGGCAAAAACCCCAACTTCTCGAACGACATCGAAACTTCGAGCATACGGAATCGCAATATCGATTCGAGGTCTGCAACGCAGGTGAGATTCGGCTGGTGTTACGCCGGATCACGCTATTCGAGACAAATAAGATACGTACGTACATCGGCGAAGCATTCTTGAGTGTACCACGGGGGATGAACGAATTCAAAGAACGATTCTCTACCTTCATCCCGGTCGACCCGTTTATACGATCTCCTATGGATCGTCGCCAAGATTCTCCCTTACGTTCACGTGTCGAAACATCCAGGGAGCCTGTAGCGCTGCTTTATCACGAGAAGATACACGAATTTATCAGATATATTCACTCTTTCCCTCCTTCTTTCTCGTTACATATCAGAGCAGCGCCGCATTCGACCAATCTCCTGCAATATAAAAACCAAAAGAGACATCCAAAAGAAAACGCCAACTTCGTTTGTTGACGTGACGAGAAACGAGCGCGGAGAGGCGTCCTCGTCGATCACCTCGATATAAGAAAAGCACGAAAAAATCCCAAGACGCAGTCACCCCTTTTCGTGATTTCTTTCGCCCACCTTATTCTCTAGATTTTTTTCTCTCGTTTTTTTTCCTTTCCCGTTTTTTCCCCCTTTTGGCGAAGAGTATACATCCATCTGCTACGATATCGTGTCCACCTTTGGGACTCGACGGGGCAAACGACGATTGGAACGAGAGCTTGCGAGGAGTACGAAAAATTCAGGAATATTCCTCGGGGACACTCGAGAACGCGAAGTGGCCGAGACGACCTCTGAATCTCCAATTGACCAACAACGAACGTATAACCGCTAAGTACGATACCACTACTTAAGGACATGCGCAAACTCGACATGACCTCACAAATTTTCGAACCCAGTTCCCTCAATGACAATCGAGTTTTCTAGAAAAAAAACCAAGCATTTGTATCCGTCGAATTGGTAGACACTTCGTGATTTTACTTTCGATGAAGCTTTATTTCTTTTTGAGAAATGTCGATTCGAAAAATTCTTATACATCGGTCTCTTGCTAAGCGAAGCTCCTAATTCGCTTTAAACAAAAATCAGACGAACTTGCATTTTTCTTACAGCGAGATAGAGGACAGAAATTATTGCGAAAAAACTTTTTTTTTAAATTTCGGTCGAGAGACCAAAGCTCTGAAAACGAAGCTTACCGGAAACAAAAGGAAAAGTTTGTGCGTTAACTTTGAAGACTGATGCAATTTAAAATGGTTGAGTAAGGTCGAATTTCTTACGCAGAAGAAAGACGAAAATGTGGAATAATTTTATTTATCCTATGTGAAAGAGAGTCGAGGGAATGCGAATTGAAAAATGGTTTAATATATCAATGATATTCCTACCACGGCGTTTGTTATTCAACTGACTTTTTTTTCTTTTTTTCCCAGCTGACCACACATTCGCTCGCTCAAATCAACAATAACCAAATACGCTACATTTTCTGTTTTCACGTTCCCACAAGTATGTGAACAAAATCATCGAATTAGGTGATTGCCAGTTTCATTCGAGTTTACTGAAACAATAATTGGCAGATAAACATCGATTCTTCTTAAAAATTTAATAAGAAGGTATTTGACAGAGAGGGATTTTTGACCCGTATTTAAATTTCGTATTTTTATTTCGTATTTAAGGTATTACTGGATGGATAAAATCGCCAAAACTCTTTACCCTTCGCGGTATAATAGTTCTTTATAGTATACTAGATTAGTTATATGTAAACGTTTTTCACTTTTCAGTAATTATACATATGAATTTACAGTCTGAAAATATAATGTCATGAATATCTGGAATCAAGCGATTGATTGAGCTACGTTTCAAAGAAATAGACTGCGTTATCGCGTTTGTCGGTCAATTAATTATTGAAAAGCTCAATATATATCGAGCTTTTGGCTTATCATCGATAATAATACGATGATCTAAACGTACTAATTAAATTGAAAAACTGAGAAATTCGTGTGTCGGTTACCTGGAACAGGTGTACAGACACTGTCGAAACTCTACTCAAGCACATGCCAATATCATCGAATTTGACTTCAATTATGATCGAAAGAGTAATGTTAACATTTCTAAGCGTTAATTTATTATTAAATTAGCTCTTTATTTCTTGATATCACGTTTTGAAACGTCAGAAGACAATTCCAGGATTTTTTAAATATCTTATAAAAAAAGATTCCGGCATTGACCACTTCAAGTAAATTCGAACACCACTCGCAGAGCGTATCAGCTTTGCAATAGTAATGCAATAAGTCGGAGCACAAGTACAACGAAATACCTGAATAAATCGAAGCTCTCATTTACACGAGAAACTTCAATGAAACTTTTGCTTGTAAACGGCTAACGCAATGTACTTTTAATTGCGTGGTTATCGGTATGTTTCATGGAGAAAGGGCGTCGTACACAGTCGCTCAGGTAAAATTTGCACACCCACAGAAGGGTGGAAATTGGGGCTGATGTTTCACGACTCGGAACATTCCCGAGTGAGCGTGTTAGGGCCAGCGGCAGCTTGTCTCAACAACCCGGTTGCCTTTGACCGGGAATACACACACGAAACCCAGAAACAGCGACAACGTCCTGGGACATTTTATCCAAGACCAAATTTACTCTGAACCTCACTTTCTCTGATCCTCCCTTCCAAACCCCTCGCTGTTCACCCTCTCTTTCTCGGCGCTCGGAGTATGTTGCAAAACTTATAATTAAGCAGTAGACAGCGAATGACGGAAAGAGCAAGAGAGAGAAAGGGAATGAGAAATCCCAGTTACGCTCGAAAAAGTACAACTTGATGAGAAATTAAAAAAATGAGTAAACTGTAACGTGCTTGTAATTATTTTATATCGTTGGGATAATAGTGATTAAGAAAGATAGACGTCCGGAAAAAAAACTAATCTAAAAATCCTTGATCGACACGAGTAAATTATTTCGATAAAGTGTGCACGCAATTTGAAGGGTCGTCAGCATGGAAAAATAAGAGTTCGAATAATAAAACGATACTAGTCGGATAGAGCGTTTATACAATTAATGATCAAATTATAAAAAATTATAGAAAACCTTTAAATTCATTTGAAGTTTTTCTATTCCTCACAAATTAAAAATGATCTAAACTCTGAAAGAATCCAAATTTTCTAACATCACTTAAAAAAACGAATCAAAATATCTAAACGAAACCTGTTAACCTTTCAAAAATACAGAATAGATGATATTTTGAGATCAAGTTCATCAATAAATCATTATCACTCAATTTTTTAAAGGGCAAATTTATCGCCTCTTAACGAAAGATGACTACAGGTAGGTGTATAAAAATCCATAACTCTATTGGCACCGAATACAACCTCAAAGTACTAACTGATTATTAAGTTGAAATAAATTCCTGACACGAACAAAATAACCTCACCTCAACTTCATATCGGGTTTAGGCGTCACCTTGTTAGAGCTTGCTTGAGTTGAATATATTTCGAAGTTGACTGGGTTGGTTTTTTTGATAGAAAAAAAAATAGAAAAACATGCAAACGTCGCACAGCGCGTTACTTTTGTGAGTCCAAATGAATTCTCCACTCAGCCGGGCGTAACTTGCCGCAGTAAAGCGGCAACCATTCTCGGCCCGTTCGGAGATACGGAGGATGCGCATATTTACCCACTGCGCACGGTTAACCCGAATTACTCAGTGTGGAAAAAGTGCCAATAAAAGTGTGGGCTTACAGTACACAAATTGATAGGCAGCTCATTCGGATTCAGCCTATCAACGACCGTTCGGCCCTGCTGGCTTTCATTCATCCATAGATGGAACATTCCAGTACGTTCCATTCGATTGATCAATCGACCGGTCGACATTGTCGTATGAAGCTACTTTGAAAGCCTAGTTGAACAAGTGTTTCAATAAGTTTATTTATCCTCTTTACGATAAAGTCGTTTGAGATGCAATGAAAGGAGGTCACCTGAGCATCGACCCGTAAGAAATGAGCTATTTTTCACGGGTCCAAAGTGCTTGACTCCGGAACTCCGATAAAAGCTCGAAACCGAGAAACCATTCCAAACTGATAGAAGCTCTAATGAACGTGAAAAAACCTGATGCGACAATGCAAAAAAGAAAAAGCTGCGTGCGGCCACTAGACAGCTATGAGAGACGCGGGAAGAATAGCGAGCAACGATAAGAGGGAACACGAGACGCAAAGTAATTCTGGACGATCCACGACTACGCGGTGCTTAGTTTGTGTAGTAACTGAAGAGAGAGAGAGAGTGACCCGCAAATGTCATGCTCCATTTAATTAGGAATGCACAAAAGCCTTCATCGTTCCTCTCGGCTGCAATACAATGCTGAAGGGGAATTCGTTAGAAAATAGGGCACAGAATTTACTGGATAAAAACAGCTCCGTATAATACGAAGGGATCGAACTACGTCAACTTCGAATGAACATTCGTAAGTAAATAGAGTGTTGAAAAATCGGACCATTATATAAATATAAACGGTGAGTAGAAAAGCTAATATTGATTTTTTACTTCAATATTATTTGGACATAATACATTTGAATAACCTATAAATATGGTGGGTTTTATTTTCCAGAGAATTAACAATTCATCTTTGTAACAGTTTGAGTGGGTCTTGTAAGTACATTACATTATTTTTCTCCCTCAACCTTTTTTATTTGCATACTAGTTTTTTGTCCTTTATTTTTTCGGGGTTAATACGTATTGTTAGTCTAATCTTATTTTGATTTTCATTATATTCGTATATTCATAAGCCCTTTAGTTTTTCTACTGCATATGGATTCAAGTATTTTAATTTTAGTATTTCGGCTTTTTATTCATTGTGCTGTATGAAATATAAGAACTGTACGCCAATAGACGTTTCTCGATTATGAAACATTAAAAAGCATCCCTCCTCGCCATCGCTCAACCCATCCCAATCAAAGCTATTACTCAGAACAGAATAGTATATTTTCAGAACTATTTCGTCATCATTCACGCTTCCACTTTTTAGAAATTGACCTCTGGCGTTTCACATTGTCGCGTTGTTCTTTCTAATGTGTCCGAAAATTTATTTGACCAAGCGATATATTCAAAAGTGGATGGCTCCCTGCTCAAATGGTTTTCCGGAAATATGGATATGGATAGATTGTGAAATGGCTTTTTGACAAGCGTACGTTCCCGAGTGTGACATTTTTCGGGGAGCGGGGAGTTTGCAGATCAAGAAAATGCGACAGGCATTGCGCGGGTCTCATCCTGGTATTATTACGTCAATATAGTACAGTGACGTGTGCAGCGCGCAACGTCAATTCGAGGGTGAAGGGAAGGGACGTTTGAATGTGCACGCGGGCGGGAGAAACACCATGCCCGTATGACTAATTCGCGTACTATTCGTGATATTCGACGGATGTTCGTTTCAAACGTTTCTGACATTGATAGTTTGATGCTCCGTGCTATCGCGCGATTCGCTTCGACCCCGCGGCTCTCGAAAGTTACGTATACGTCATAAAGACCGGAAAGCTCGAGAAGAAGGGACGGGTATGGATAGGGAATGACAAGGGAAGTGGTTTTAGTTGATTACAACAAGGGCGTATCTCCTAGCTATGAGTCTGACCGTTTTGCCTCTTTCTCTCCCTTCCGCCCCACCTTTCTCAATTTAACGATGCGTACTGCTGTGTGTAGATCGCATGGCTGAAATAGTCGAGGGAAGCGCGGCCAGCAAGACGCAATTATACATGGATTTCAGCAACACACGGTTAATTTACTTTAGGTTGATTGGCATCTCCGCTATGTCCTGTGGTACCTAAGAGTGATTTATTTTCATCACACGTATTAGATATAAAATCGCCACGAACGTCACATGGAAGAACTTGGCCCAGTTCAGTCTGTTCGACAAGAACTAGTACGATGAGACTCGAAACCTTGTTGAGAGTATATGCGTACATTTCGATGTTTTAGTATGATTGAGTAGTTCAGTCCCCTCCGCTATTTATAATCAATCGCCGTCATAGGGACACACTTTCCAGCAATTTCATGGCTTGTTTCACGGTCCGCTTAATTGATCTAGTGATGTGGGTAAACCAGCTGTGATTGGTGGGAAAACGACCCCGCAATGAAACTTAGAAAGTATTACGTTATTACTATCGCGGTCCAAAGTTTTTTTGCTCAAGTAAGTGTTTTTCAACTTATTTTTCAGATGATTGATCTTTGCTGACCACTTTTGGATGACAACTGACTCTTTCTGTATAAAGTATCTTGGTGCCTACTCGTATTCGAGTCTATCGTGTATCGGCATCCAGAAAAAAATGTATTCTTTTGTCAAAAAGCTCCAAAGATTTTGAAATTATCATATATCTAGATATAAATATTTAAATCTTTATCTTTATTATATATTTAAAGGAAATATAATTGTTTGATATTGTTCTATATCCAATTAAAATAATAATTTTAATATTTAAAAGCAAAATAAAATATGCAAGACTTGTCCTGAATTGACTGACTGTGAATGTTAAAATGATAGAATAAGGGACAACGGATCCACAACGTGCGAGGATTGACGACCTGGCTCTCGAATTCCCTCAATAAAACGTGGCCATCGACCCTTCGAGACCCCAAAGATTCATGGCCATATACGCGCTAACATTTTTTTTTACCGAAGGGTTATACATTTTTAATAAAGCGGATCGTCGGTTCGTGTCACTGGAAAAATATGTCCGCAGGAAGGTCTGTTACGAATTCAAATTGATTTCCAAAAGTTCGTAGAGTCACCTCTATTTCTAACCTGAGTCGTGTTACAGCTAGACTACAACGAGTCACAAACTTTTTCCTATCCTTCGAATTTTTATCCCCATTAAAAATACTTTTTATTAACATACCCCATAGATAAATTTCGTAATTATCCAGTTTTCCTAACGCGTATAAATTTAATATAATTGGCAGATAAAACTGAAAACGGCAGCAGTCTGTTTATTCATAAAAGTAAAGCAAGTTTATTTTCAAATGATAAAGTCCATCGAAACGCATCGAAACCGAATTTTTTTCGACCAATGTTTTTTGGTTGATTGAGTCGAACCCAATTCAAAAATATTGTAGGCCTGAAGATTCGGAAATACTACGTAAAACATGATTTTGGCAAGTATAAAAATGAAGGAGTAAAACAAGTGCTGCTGCATTTTGTGTCTTGTCATAAAAAGGCTTTCGACGATAGGAAAAAAAGAAAGCGTGAACCTTAAAAATCGAGAGGCCTCCAAATGGCAGATTTTATTGATTCCAGCTTCATTAATTACCACGAAAAAGACACGAACCCAGAATCTAGAGTCTCCGAATGGCAGACTTCATTAATTCTAATTAAATTAATTGATTTAATTTGGGTTTCTATAAACCCATTCGTCCAACCATCTGTCAATTCATCGTACTATTTTGCGTTTTTTTTAAAATCATAACGGATATCCCAGTTCGTTCTTTATCCGCGAAATCCCTCTTGGACTTCACTCATGAACATGCGTAATTGAAGTTCCGCGCGTAGGATGGAAAGAGGAGCGGGAGCTCGAGGAGCGGTTTTTGGGGATACACGAGAGAGGCCAAATATAATTATCGCGTACGGTTGCGCGCGATCAACTAAATCCTATACCCGCGTGCAAATACTACACCCCCAAATTATAATTGCCGATAGTCGAAGGATATCCGTCCGCCACTTCTGAACTCCGCAAAACCTGAATCGTTAAAACTTTGACGCGATCTGTTTTAATGATTTTTTTTCTCCAGTTATTATCCGCTTGAAAAATTAACGTCACAGGAACAAATTTTGGGAAGAAGAAAAACATGGCCTTTCAGTTTGCATCCTTGAAATACCACGAAAATAATTACCTGTTTTTACCGTTTTCTATTTATTTAAATATTAAATTACACGTTTTTTGGGAATAACAATTTTATTATTCGCAATAGGCGATGAAAAAATGATCGAGAAGTATTTGTAGCGAAACTGTTTGGAACTTCTGCTTCAATTTTCAACATTTACATTTGTAAACATTAACATGAACCAAAAATGGATCATCATCAGTGCTACTTGTAAATAGATAAAAGGAACTATATACATATAAATATATACATATATACATATATATATTAGAAACGAATGAGGTTACAGCTTGCATCGTTGGTACCTAACGAAATTTGTGTTCGCAATTTTATATGTTCGTCATTATCGACAGTTGTATTTTGTAAATCAAGATTGCAGATAAATGAATAATATCCGTAGTAACCGTTTGATTGATTTTTATAGCTCCAATGTGCCCAGAGGGATCTAAAAAAACAAAATTGTTTTCGTTAGGTTGCAGCATTATAAACTTCAACATTATCGAAATAATTACTAACTTCCATAACTGGTCCTATCTAACCCTAGAAAATGCATCAGCAACGATCTATGAATAATCTAGAAATATCCACGTCGGTTGCCAAAATCCGAAAAGAAAATAAAGATTTATAGTCGACAAACGTTGCTCATTAAAAATAAGTAAAGTACAGAGCTATCAAAAGTTCGAATAAAAATTTAATTTCGCCAACGTTTTATGTGATTTACGGAGCTTTTCGCTTCGTGGAAGTAAAAAATGAGTTTCCGTTATTTTTATTTCCGAAATGTAAATGCTTGCGCAAAGATTTTCTTTGCATATCGAGCGGAGCTTTGAGGGTGTTGGAGTGTTCGTTGTTTATTCGTGACACACGCGGCCAGACTTGTAAATTCTGAATGGTGCACGAAACGTTTCCGGTAATTTTTAAGACTAGGCTAGAGAAATTAATTCCCACCGACACGTTTAAAGCCGTTTCAGCTATGAATCACATTTCTTTGGTTCATAGAATATCCTGGTTGCGCACAGGCTTTATAGAGGCTAATTTTTGATGGCATTTTCTCTACAGCCCTGCGCTATTTCACGACGGAATTGTGCTCCCGTTGACTCCGCGATGTAAGGTGACTCGATGAATTATACATCTATAGGAGTAACTGGCACGGCACGAGCCTTATTGTCCGTCGTTATTTTGTAATTCTCGTTAAATTCCGACGTTTGACATTACTGCGAAATCTTTTGAATTTCCCGTTTCAAGCAATTAACCTAATGCTTATTTAACGAGAAATAAGGAATAAACGGAGCCAGAGGACAAGAGAAAATAAGGAACTTTTGCGTAATTGGTGGATCGTCGCGTAAAGCTTTGCTCTTTGCCTCTTTATTTTTGTTTTACGCCTTTAATCATTAAAATACGATATTTTCATTTAATGAACTCCTGTCAGGTCGCATGTAAACGTCAACGTAGGGTCCTACTTCCGTTATATGGATTAACAATTACATCTTCGAATTGTTTACTTACCAGTCACGAGACACGGGAAGAAGCATAAATCGAGTCGCTGCGTTTTTCGTGCAACCATTTTTTTATGATGCAATCGCGGTGATTGGGAAGGATAAGATGGAAAATAGAGAGCAGGAGCAATGGAGAATGGATAAAAGAAGATGAGAGATTGATTAATTGAAAGCTTGACATTCATTTATTTGGGACAAAAAGCTTGTATTGCTTTTACAAAAATTAAACTTAATGTTCGAGATAATTAAAGAATTCAGTCAAAAATAAAGTTAAAATTAATTTTAAAAATTTAGTCAAACGTAAAGTTAAAAATTGAGTTTTAAAAAATTGAGTCAACTATAAAACGATTATGATATAAAAATAAAGTGATGATATATAATATTTAAACGCGGATTCATTTTCAAAAAAAGCCATAACAAAGTAGAAAGCCAAAAAAATCCATAACAAAGGAGAAAGAGCGAGAGAATGAGAGGGAAGTGAGAATCTCGAGGCAACCAAAGGCAAGCTAATACTGCTTGTCTGACCAATTTCATACCACGACCACTAGCATCGCCGCGCTTTGGACGAGCTTTCCCGGCTTTATCACTGCGCGCTCACGCTCGTTCCTTCGAGAACCGATTCTCCTCCATCTGATATCACTGTGCACTGTATATCCTTATCAACTCCCGAAGCTATGTAATTTACTTCGCAACGAGTCAAATGGGTTCAACCTTTGAGACTGAGATTTGATTCGGTTAAAGTTCGCTCGTGTTGAGTCTGCTCGAGCAACTTCGGACTTGCAGTATCAGGGTTATTGCGATTAGAGCGTTGAGCAGCTAATATCGTAAATAAGGGACGTGTCGATTCATATACGATGTTCTTTTAATAATTATGAAAAATGAAGTTTTCACACAGCAGTCGTATCGATATCTTTTTCCAGTTTTTTTCACGAGGAATTCAATTCTCCACAATTTTTTCCTAGTTATGAATTATAACGAGTACTCGTTTCATTGGCACCGATGAAGTCTTCACTACTTTTTTCTCCGGCAATGAAATATCAAATTCGATTAATATACATTTTTCGTAAAAGTCGATAAAGCGTTTTTTATTTTAATAGATTATTGATTTCCCGAAAAAAAAAACATATATTCTACTCCCAGCATTTTAAAAATCACGCAATATATCGATGTTTTGAGGAAACGAATATTTCCGTAAAATTAAAGACTTTTATCGAATATAAAAAATACGATGATATTGTAATTAAAAAAATTCCAAATTTTTACAGAAAATGAAAAATATTATTTAAAAAATAATATTTTATTATAATTTAAAAAATACGACATACGTCAAAAGGAGAAAAGTTTGTTCCAAAACAGTCGGAGCATGGAAATTCTATTTCGCAAAATTCACCGTTCAATGGAAAAGCAATGATTAAATCACGAATTATGATCGAATTCATAATTGCGAAATGATATATGAGTCTACGCGAAAATGAAAGGATATTCTTTTTAAATCAGAATAAAAATGATATTCTTCGATTTTATCGTAATATATAATTTTCGTTATCGGCATTTTGCATCTCCTTCCAATCGCGAAGCCTGCCCCTTTCTCCCTTCCTCTCGCTGTCGTCGAGAAAGGTGAAAGCTCGCCCACAGCCTGTGTGGGACCAGTAGCTCGTCACATATTAAAGACTCAACGTTGGAAGTTTCTCTCTCTAGTGTTTCGAAAGTCAATACCACACAATTACGTACCCACACACGATTCTACATACGTCCATTCAGAGATTGAAACGTAGGAGTACAGTGACGGTTGAGTCGCATCGCTGCGCGAATTGGTCCTCGTACTTCCGGCTGTGTATCGTCGTACCGCAAGCAAATTTTCCCCGTTTCGACGCTTCTCACCCTTCAACTGTCTTGCCTCTTCACTCCTTCTTGATCCTTTCCCTAGCGTCTTCATTTACATCAAATCGGGCGCATGTTCCCATCCACAGCTCGCCAACGATGTGTTCGAATTCAAGCGAACATTGCTCGAAACACTCGTAAGAAAAATGGCATCCTTGCTTCTTTCGAAAAAATAAATAATAATAAAATCAATTAAAAAAATTGCCCGGATTGATGCACGTAATTTCAGGCTCTCTTTTTTAACAGGTTTTTATTCATTCGCTTTCTTGTGCATCCGTCAGTCTGTTCATTTGTTTGTTCGATACACATTTTCCAATTTGAATTGACTTTGATTTTGATTCGAACCAAAGATTTGAATCTTTGAACGAAACTTCGAATTGAATGTCAAACAAAATAAACCTAAATACGTCAAAAATATTTAATTATATAAATTAGCTAATATACAAACAGATATTTTATATATTTAAATAATATAGGTTTTCAGTTTCATGTTGGAGAATGAAGAATGTAAGAGAGAAGAAAAGGGGAAAAACAGAAGAAACAAATTTAATGCGCACTGTGTTTGAAACAGACTAAGAGAGAAAAAAAATATTTCCTAAACCCATACAGACTTATAACCCCATACAGAGTTTAGTGACCTCATAAAGTTTATCCTGAAAATTTGCAATTGTGAATTTTAAACAGTTGTGAAAATACTCACGAGATATAAAACAAAAAACGTGGACCGCAGGCAAATTGAAGAAAAAAAAAACGTAGCACGAGGGTCTTAAAAAAATTGATGAATAAATGAATTCGGTAAATTCCTCTCTATTTCACCTGCAATTGTTTAAGTTTATTTGAGTTTCACTTTTAATCGACTCTTTTCTTCCCTCATCGCTTGGTGGGATTAAAAATAAAACATGAATTAGGAAAATTGCTCCTCATTTAATTTCGCATTCTCCGTAATGTTGAAAGCTGATTCTGCGAAAAACAATTTCGTTCACCATACAGACATATATATATATTTTTTTTGGTTTTTCGTTCATCATCGAGCTCAGCGTGTTAGCGGGAAATCTCTTCTTCCTGAGTTGCTCACTGAAACGGGATATCTTGGTGCCGAGTGTGCAACTCGTTTCATTCGGGTATACGTATATAGAGCTGACGAAAAACTTTGATCGTACTTATCGCTCGATGGTGCAGTCCAGGCGAGCATCGAGTCTCCCTCCCCCTCCCCTTTTCTCCTTCCCTGTCTCTCTTCCCTGTACAGGAAACTTTCCTCAACGAGTTCGGGATTCACCCTCGGGGGGGTCATCAACGTAAGAGAATCGAGGAAGCTTCGCCTCAATCGCGTCGCTGCCACCGCCGCCATTGCCTCTTTGAACGTACGTACACATAAACATACACCCACACATCGATCCGGGATGAACACAGCCTTCGTTTTTTTTCTCATCCAGCTCGCAAGCTCGGTAGCACACAGAGTCTGTACACGGACTATCCTTTTCCATCCTCTATTCAACGTTCCTCGCTGTTCTCTTATCGAAATCGTTTAGTTCGACCGGAAAATAGAATACGCTCTTTCAACCCTCTCACACTTCGATGGCGACGCGGTGATATGCCGTGCCAAGACGCTCGTTCCGTTGCTCTTTGTTCGTTTGCCGCTTCCAATACTCAATCGATGTGGTCAATGTATAGGTGTATCGTGAATGGCCATTTTAAAGAAGCACTTTAATGTTGGCTAACGGCAGGTCTCATTTTTTGGAGCACTTATTATTATTGTTGTTGTTGTTATCATTATTATTATCATTGCTGTCCGTCTTTTTGTTAGTAAGGTGTAACGATGTCATTATTATTGTTGTTATCATTATTATTATCATTACTGTCCGTCTTTTGTTAGTAAGGTGTACTTTTAATATACATATATATAATCGACAGTTATGATAACGGTTAAAAAAGTTGTACTCAATGTATATTTTTTTACTTAATAGATATATGTTTATGGGGCATTCCATGCCGATTCGACCTGGGTTTGACACGTCACGTCTCCGATTTGACCCGCTATTTTTTAGGTTATTGTACTATTTGTGAAAGGCACTCGAGAATTTTTTCAGATTTTTCCGGAGGGTTTCGACTTCCCGATATTTTTTGTAAACAAAAAATTAACGCATTGTTTTGAAAATCCGGAAAAAACAAACACAAAAATATTGTGTCGCGTATTAAAGTGTGAGCTTTGAAAAAAAGTGGGCGCGCGCTTCGTTTGGCCAACACGGCGCATTTTGCGCAAAAAAAATTACGAAAACAAATTTTTTTTAGCAGCATCGATATCTAAAAATAATCGGAAAAAATTCTGATCAATTCTACACGATGTCATGTAATTTTTTTCTTCTTTAACTTTTTTTCGTATTTCGTTTTTCATTTTTTTTTTTTTTTTCATTTTTGTGTTCGAAAAAAGCGCGTCGCAGGCCAAACGAAACGCGCGCCCACTATTTTTAAACGCTCACAGTGTTTGATATGTTATACCAGATTTCTGCGGTTTATTTTCCAATTGTTAAATTTGGGTGTTAATATTTTGCCTATAAAAAATATTGTGAGGTCAAAGCTTGAAGTCAAACGAAATATATTTTTTTCAATTTCATAAATGATTTCGCGAAAATTTGAATCAGGATAATTATACAAACATGTATAAAAATGTGTATTTACCAATTATAATTAAACCTAGCAATATAAAACTCCCATAATTTTCGATAATAGAAATGAGGAACGATTCGAAAGATGCAAACTTCAACGCCATCAACTCGGTGCGTTATTCCGAATAGTATCGAGTTTCCTAATAATTCAATGTAGCAAGCGTGAAACATACGATCATTTGTTATACTTCCATCTCTTCTTGCTCACGTCTTCAAAAACGACATTGGATTAGAATGAGGGAAAAAAAAACTCGATATTGGATGAAGATGATTCGTTCGTCCGGGAAAAAGAGTCAGCTCCTTGTGCAAATAAGGTGATCGCGAAAGATCCGGCAAACGGGAGTTTCCGGTACCCAATTAGCTGCGATTAAATAATAATAAAAAAAAAAAAAGAAAACGACATTCGATCGCGAAGTCGTTTTCTCGTGTCCACAAACTCGAAACGACGTGGAAGTCGATAGCGATTGGGGGAGATGAGTGAAAAGAGAAGAGCGAGAAGAGATATCCGTCGGAGAATCAGGCAAGTCCCGGCTCGATGTCGTTGCGAGCTTTGGACTCTCTTGACTTCGCCGTTGGCTGTGGCGGGCTCGGGGCTTTAACGGAAGGAACGAGACCGGGATCGACGAGATGTAAAAACTGATGGGCGAATTTCTATCTCCTTAGGATGCAAATTCATTGAAATGAATTCACCGACGAGACCGCGGTGTATAAGATTGTCGTAACGTCAGCCGGAATCAGTATGGAAAACTTGGCCAAACGAAAGGGAGAGATGAAGAAACGGTTGGGGGGAGGGAGGGTTGGATGGTGAAAGAACTTGTGGGGAAGAGCAAGAGAAAGAAAGTCATTTTCCGCCTTTCTCGTCCCGTTCATCTGCTGTCATAACGTCGGACTTCCCGACGTCTTCCCGTCTCACGTTCATCTAATCATCGTATCATTATACGTTCTTCATAATCAACGGAAATCAGAAATCCGTAGTTTCGAACAAAAAAAAATTTTATTCACCGTAAAAACCTCGCTGAATATGTTCGATCGCGAGTTCAGTGATTGAAATACCGTTAAAAACTTTAAAAACCGCTGGTCGCTAAGGGCAACATGTACCGAAGAGAACAACTCCACATATTACGTGTAGTCAAAAGAAATCCATTATTTTCGGGAATCAACCAATCACAAAACTATCGCTAAAGTTTGTTTAGTACGAAATCTCATATTTCTAACTCCATCTAGTGTAACCGGATCGGACTTCTGAAACACCAGATACGGATAACTATAGCCATCTATTCGAAAAATCATGGTTTTCTTTTGACTACACCTAGTGAAAGAAAAGAATTCATTCGGGAAACGTCAATTTTTAAAAAGTACAAGTGAAAATTCTGTAGAATGAGTATAAAACAAATAGTTATCCTTAAAATCAGCATGATTGATCCACCTACAGGAGAAACGAAACAACAGCAACACGACAAATCTAAAACATTTAATTTCTGCCTTTCCTGCAACATCGAATCAATATCTGCAGAATTTCTCATCGGATATCAATTGTCCCATCAGATAGATCGAACGGTCTTAAAATAGCGAACAAATGCTTATTCTCATCTGCGATGGGCATTATCCGTGTCTGTTCATTCTCCGCATGATCCGAGATTGGCAGACGTTTTATGCTATACGTAGTCAAATAAGCACAGGCACTTTGCAATTTTTCTCAACCAAAAAAGTGGGACGAATGGATTGTAGAAGATCGTCAAACTGCTAAAGAACATTATCCATGGCTGTCGATGTTACCTGATCTACCTCAACAGATGTCCGTTTCATAATCGATAATTGATCGAATATAAAAACATCCCTTGAATATATATATATATATATATATATATCTTTTTTCACTTTCGTTCTGCACAAGAGCTGTAATTCTCCTTTGGTTACGCTTTATCCATTCTACGAGTTTCTCCACGGTACATCAGACACCGTAGGATTTCGTTTCTCTTGTCTCATCGCTTCCTTCATCCCTCAAAATCCTGTTCGCGGATCTTGCACAATGTTTCCCTACTCTTTTCGACCTGTCTTCACGCCCGCTCGAACTCACGTCTCACAGAGTCTTCCTCGTCTCAAGCGCGTTGCCGTAGCTCGCGCAGAGCTTCGCGGTGTCCTCGGCTTACCAGTGCCCCCTCCCCCTCATCGTCTCGTTCCACCTTAGCTCGTTTCGTGAATTTGCGTAATTTTACTTCGCTCCTACGTTGTCGTTCGTCTTTCCCGCGCCAATCGAAAAGTACGTGTCTACTTGTGTCCGTATAGGAGAAGGGAAAAAGCTGAGCGCATAGCCGACGCGATTTTCATCACTGATTTTCCCAAATCAAAGAATATTTGGAGGAGCGTCGATGTACGCGACTGATTATTAAATCGCTTGCAAATTTATCGTAGATTGTTCAATTACAGCGATTCATCAGATTTGTAAAGATACGAATTGAATATTTCTGTTTCTACGCGAATCAGTTCGAGTAAAACTGGTTTTACCGTCTGCCTGGCAAAAGCGTGTACGGTTGATTTTTCTCTCACTGAGAACTGTTGAAGAGTGGACTCGACCGCGATCAGGTAGAGGGAACCTATCACCAAGATGCTTTGCGTCGAGAGCGTCAGTTGTAGTCCGATTGTAGTCGCAGACGAACATCTGTTATCCGAAAAAAGACTCAGTCGGACGAATGGCCCACGATTCGGACGATGTTGTTTTTTTGAACGAAATTTATATTTGAGCACGTTCTTTCACGCGAATAAACTATTCCAGGAAGCAAAGAAATATCTTCTAAAGGTAGACGTGTAGGGTTGTTCCAGATAACGGCACTTCAGGGATACCAGGCCATCATGAATCATGAATGTGACGGGACTGTGTGTTAATTACAAAGCATTATGGATATTGTTTTTCAATTCCTTCTTTTAAATAGTTTCCAAGTCCCATCGTGCACGTAAAACAAAATGTATCTTGATAATTTCTTGCATCGGACACATCGAATCCCAACTTTCGAAGAAACGTACGATAGTATACGATGTATACTATCGATGTACGAATATTGAAGCGTTCTTTCACTAAACTTACTTATTATTTTTTGTCACTAGAAAACTGACCCCTCGGGCAAACCGAGCAAGCTCGAGGGAGAGCTCGTGAACTATTCCATTAAAATCAAAATACTCGAATGAGAAAAGTTCGCCGAGAGTGTGACGAGCGTTGAACATATGTGCGTCGACATCGGAGAACGCAATTTTTTTTTTTTTTAAACTCGAAAGTTCATCCGACGCTTGTATCGACTCGAGGCAACTTTTCGTGTGACTTACCAATCATTGACAGATACTTTTAGCGGATATATGTTTTAGAGTACCCTCAGCCCGCCCCTTTCTCCGTCGTACTAACAGGAAAAGCTGAGTTCGCGTATATTTAAAACGAATATGGTGCACATTATTTCAGGGAGAAACTCCACGGACGCCTGGAGAATATCAATCGTTGTATTTGCAGTATACGTACACACAGACTCATGAATAAATTTACGTGTATGAAAGTCGATCGACGAACGTTTCGTCTCTACCGCGGCGTAACTGCCAGTCCGTGTCTCGATTGCACTTATACGTGAATACTTGAAAAAGTCGAGCTTGAAAAAGAGATACGTCGCGGACGCGGCGTTTCACGGGGACTTGTCACGTTTGGTGGAACGCTTAAAAATATTGGAAAAGAAGGAGTCTGCGATTTCGAGTAGACGGTGCCCGAATGTCATTAACGTCCAATTGGAGTATATTTGTATTTTTAAATTTTTTTGGGGTTGTTTTTAAAGAGTACCGAAGAATTTCGGTTGAAATTAGAGTTTGGCGATGATTATTCACAACGTCCGCTGCCCATTGAATTCTCAGAGACGGAAATTAATTGAGAGGTAAATTGCAAAGGTGTGTTTCATCTCCTAAGAGTGGAGTTTCATAGATATCAAATTTCTATGTCGAGTGCTTTAACCCACTACGAAACATTCGAAATTTCATCAAAACGTGAACGAGTGGAAGGCGACGCTCGGTTTTCTTTTTTCGAATTCTCATAAAAGAGAGTTCTGCGAAATTAAAATCACTCGAATAGTCGCAATACCACGTTTTTTCGTGCTTCACTTCGTTTTATTGTCGAAAACGAAAAAAAAAATAAACGATTTTCACGAGCGTGATTCGACACTTGAGAGTGGAGTCAACGAAAAAAAAAGTTCACGTCGAGTGCCTACTCTAAATATTGGAAATTCCATAAAATTAGAAGATTTTCTCGTGACCATCCCAATCTCTGAAAACAACGTGACGAAATATAACGTTTTTTTTTTTTTTCTTATAGGTGCAAGTCCCTTTGCCGTGCATCGGTGACTCTTTTAGATATTCATATATCATAATCGATAGTTCTCTTCCACCTCTGTCGGGAGCACCCACGGGCCCAGTGGGGCGTTTTATCGAAACGGCGTTTTTTGTTGTTATTCTCCGTTCCTCTTTATCCGCTCTGCCGTGTCGTACTTGTGTATTCTTCCGGATATTTCTTTCTCGATGAGCGCACCGTCGGACATTTTTAGAGCAACGCACGCTTCGCGGCGTCTCCCGAGACTGGCTCTAGCGCTTGTTTTTGTTTTTTTTTTGTCGAAAGATCGGAACTACGGGCGAAAACGAAAGCCTCGTTCATTTATTCCCCGCAAGAAAAAAAGAACAAAGCGCTTAAGAGCGAGAGACAGAGAGAGAGAGAGAGAGAGAGGGAGAGAGAGAGAGAGAGAGAGGAAGGAACGATTTGGGGCCGAGAGGGAAGAAAGGAGCGAAAGGCGCGCTGATGAGAGGGAAAAAAACACGATCGAGCACTTCATAATCGAGGAAAATATGTTTACCGGAAACGAGTCGCGTCTGTATGCAAGTTCGTGACGCACCGCTCGCTCTTGCACCATCAGTGTCGAGCGGAGAAGAACACAAGATGAAAACAGCAAAGATGGTGAAAGCGAAGTAACAGGAAGAGCTGCCAGGCTGGGTATGTATGTGTAGGCGGTCAGGGGTTGGGTGGATGAAGAGGTGGGGGGAGGAAAATGGGTATCGTCGAAGGAGAGAAGCTCTCGAGTAATCAAGGGCGTACCCCGCGCTCACCTACTCGAAATGAATATTCTATCGTCCGGGGAAAAACACTTCTTTATTCGTCTCCACTCTGTTCAACACGCGAAGCTCATCGCTTTCTCCCGTTTCTTCTCGATGTTGGCCAACCGGGGCGCACTTTCCACCCTGTTCCTTCATCCGTGGAACTTTCTTTTTTTTTTCGTCCTTTCACTCGTCCGCCTGAAAGTGGCAGCGGAGTGAACCACTTTTGTGGCGCTGAACAGTCAATTTCGCAAATAGCCTGGGCGTTTTCTACGGGCTGTAAAGACGCGGAAGAGGACGAGAAGAAACGCTGATAAAAGAAGCAAAAGTGTTGAACTTTTCGCGAATTTCGCTATTTCCGTTGAAACTACGAGGGAAAGACGATAAATCCTATATGTTCAAGTGAAAGTCAATGTCTTGGATTCGTAATGAGAGAAAAGTCGTGTAACTTGATTCACGGACAAAGATTTACTTGTAGATCGATGAGCATCCATTCAACGCGCGTATTCGTGACAGTTCAGAACTATCGGCTTCGTAATTTTCCCGAACGGAGTCTACGCTCGTTGCGCATCGATACCGTGATGTACGGAGCGTTGATTATATCAGTCGAGATCGTACCGAACCCTCGTGGGATGAAGACTTTCGAGAGAAGTTACGTTCAGCGAGTTAGATGCCAATACACAGCCGTGAAGGGAATTTCTCGCTACGTATTGCACGATGTGAAGGACGAGTGCGTGTGACGACCGATCGGCTATATGAACGATGTAGGCGTGATACCGAGTATTCGGCACTCGTTCGATATTTACGTTTCTAAACGAGAACGTTAGGTAGCTGGTGCCGGTGCAACGGATACGTAGTATGTAATGTGTCGTCATCCATATCCATGAAAGTGCTTCAAACCTTATGGAGACTCGTACACTACTGAAAGAAATCCATTAGAATCTCCCTTGTAATGTATTGATTGAGAGCTTCGAGTAAAGAAAAAAAAGCTGAAACGCAAAACTCATCAGGATGTCTGGCGTACGTGTGAACGTCATTGATGGAGAATTTCCGGTGCACAATCAAGTATTCGCTTGAGGGTATGGTGCGCCGTAGGAGCCGGTAGAGAAAGCAACGGATCGATCGAGGGTACCCTGCTAATCCTCTTGGCGAGGATGAAGAGCACGATCAACGTTCCAGGATCATAGGATTTCTCATTACGTGAAACAGGATATTGTCGCTGACAGGATACGAGTACACTGTTGTTCTTGAGTCGTGGCACCTCTGGGAATCCTGGTAGAACAGTTGACGCTAATTGGCAGAAGAGTCGAAAAAGGGCAATGCTCAAACATTCAAGAATCCAATTAGCGACTAACACCGTCGCGTGGGTTATTGTTTTCAGAATTTTTCTCAGCTATTCGCTCACGGATCAAAACCGTTCGGGTGACAAATTGCGCGTCCCTGCGCGATATATCAGCGATAAACTGCACCGAAACATCATTTCCAAACCTATTGCAACTCTGACTACAAGATATAAACTAATCCGTACTTTCCTGTCCAAAGTTTCGAATATCTACGAAGCACAGATCCGTTTCTCCAGCCAATAAGACCTCAATAGCGAGTCTTATCCTGGCTCCAGCGGTTTTTGTGAAAACCTTGCAGAAACACGGATGTCTTCATGCCGCAAGATCGCGTGACATTTCGCGTTAATATCGGTGCTCTCGGAACTCGAGGAACTTGGTTCAACGAGAGGGCTAATGAAATGTACAAGTAAGCTTGAGGTTGGAGGTTGTTGAACTTGGCGAAGGGAAACTAACTTGGAGTGTCGTAGCATGCTGCAGAATTGTCCTGCAGTAGTGAGACAAGTACCGGAGAGTCAGAGGTGGAGAAGTGGAACGATATGGCTAGAAGGCCTGTAAATGCGTGTATAGGTATGTGACCAATTCTTAAACACATTGATCCATTTGCGAGAATACACGAAACAGAGGGAATGCCGGGGTCGGTTATACATCGCATAAATCACAACTAATTTCAATGCGCTTGCGTTTTGGTTAATGCTGCAAGGGATTGCGGATAGGGCGAGGATGGTGTACGGGAACATGACACAGAAGGAGAAAGAGAGCGGTAGAGAGAGAGAGGGAGGGAGGGGGAGGGAGAAAGAGAGAGAGAGAGATAGGCAGAGGAAGGATCTCGTGCATATGGGATGCACCCACGTAGCACCAGCAAACAATGAGCAGCCGCGTAATCATGCCGCCATTTCCGTGTGACCCATAACGGGAGAAACATACTAACCGTAGTTATAGTAGTGTGCGGAGAATACACTGGATATACACGCGTAGATTGTCGTGTAATCGTATGGAGAATGGGAAACTAACGCGGGTGTAACGCACCACGTTTCTGGCATTACCAGAATCTCTGCTGGCCCCGCTCTTGCTTTCCAACCCTCTACCCAACATCCCCTATCTTTCTCTCGCCCTCTCGCTGTCTCTGTTCCGATTTGCCTCTGTTATCCTGATCCAGCGTGTAGCGTTTCAATTGTCACAGGGGCTGGCATGTACCATTCGATCGTTCCGGCTAACGTGTATTTATGGCTTAATATTTCCGTTGCGGAAAGGAAGAGAAGCGAAATGTTCTCGGTTGAAACATCCCTTCTGTCTAAATCGACCCATTGTTGGCTTCTATCGTTAATTTACAGCGAATTGGTGTGTCACTCCTGCTTAATGTCGCGGATGCCTTCCTCTCTCTTTTCCACTCTCCCCCTCGATCCTTTGTAATGACCATCCGTTTTTGTATTGGGAACCTACAGTGAAACAGTCTCTCATAGGCAAGTCGACAATCGTCAAGATCAAAGGGAGTTTCATCACCCCTTTTCAACCCTCAGAGTACAGCAGATGAGACCTGAACTATTGAAGAGGTTGATGGGCATGTTGGAAATTTGTTTTCGTTGACAAGTCGAGAAATTGTTGAGTGAATGATAATCGCGTGATTTGATCATACCTCTAATGCACTCCGTTATAGCTGACTCATTCTATTTGTTCCCTCTTCGACCCGAGGGTCAAAGATGTTTGAAAGCCTCGCCGGAAGAAGGAGCAAGGGAATTCAATACAGTGTGCATTTGGGATATTTAGGCGGACGTGGGGACGAAATTGACGAACGCATATCGCGGATGCTCAATGAAATAAAAACGGCAAAACATGTCGGAAATTCATATATGCTGTTGATGAAAATATTTTTCGAAGTATTTTCTTGATAAATCTCGAAACTCGCCAGTTAATGTCAGCTGAAACGAATTTAAATGCAATCAAATCCAAACGATAAGCCAATACTTGGCAATAATTCATTTTCGAGAGTTCGAAGTAGTATCCGAAAGATATATCTAAGGATGTGCGTCATGAAAAGTTCTATCTCTCGTATCTTGAGGGGATATCTCATCTTTGATAGTAAATTTCATTTTTCGGGAGAAAGAGCATTGAGAACAACAAAACATGTGAAATTGGTTGGTGAATTACTTGGCACTTCTGTTGGCGATTACACGATGGGGATGGAAGGGGCAGGCTTTTTCTCCCTTTGGATAAGTCAAGCCTCATATAATTCCTCGCTTTAATTTCTGAATAGCAAAGTGTGGGTACGAGGCAAAGTTAAGAACAGAGATTGAGCTTGGGATTCTAATTGCTTTTCATTTGTATTTCAATTTTATCGCTACGTGCGAATGAATAATTATACAAGTATAAGCAATGTGAGGAAGCCTCCCTAGTTTCAAACTCGATGTTCAAAAGTCGAGAATTTTACGCGCGCTTATAGTAGGAACGTAACAATTCTTATCAACGTTACAGTGATAAATAGGCTCACTGAATAATGAAGCTCGCGTTTCTCAAGCTTGTTTTTCGTTTGAACTGTAGGAATAGATCGATCGCCAATGCCACACGGTAAAAATCTAGGGTGGCCCGAAAAGTGCGAATGAACAACACAGATGTCCTACGCCCTTTGTAGGTATTCTACAAAAAAGACATTTCCTTTTTTCACGTTGCTCTTTTTTTATGTATTTCTCCCACGATTCTTTTAACTTGCGTTATCATTAAGTGAATCGTCGACTAATGAATAAAAGTCCAACTGACCAATAGCGTAAATGCTTCAGATTAACATCGAAAGTAAAAAAAATATGTTTGGAAAGATGAGTAAACTTCAGATAAAACAAAAAAATACTTACACCAGCCAAAATGTTTTCAAATCGCTTGTAAAAACTTCTAAAAGAAAAGTACTTGTATATGATAAAGAAAAAAAGGGGGAAATGCAAATAACAGAAGTGCTCGAAAAAAAGATATTCGAAAGATTATTTTTCCTCAAATACGAAAGAAAATAATTATCAATCGTGTTTTGGAGTAACTCGGACTCTTGTCGATACCAGGAATTTAAGATATTCATTTCAAACGTTACTTCACCATCCTCCGCTATATGCAAACGGCGCAAAGAAAAATAATGAGTATCAAATGTCGTAATTAATTTTCCGCTCGATAATATTCTTATCTGATGCACAGTTACTCCCGGTCTGATGCAATCTAGCGTTCTCGAAATTCCGCGATTATTGGAACCATGATATTATGGATGATTCCTGATGAAGAAAAGATAAGTTCGAGACCTCGTGGAATCTTACTTTTACTCTTTTATCCTTATAACTATATTAACGCATATAACATTATTATATTTCTTTGTTTTTATTATAAATGGCCTTCATACAGCATTCTAAACGATAAGAATAAGAATAATCCGTTTGATAAGAGCGTGTACTGTGAAACTGATAACTAATTGGGAGAAGGCTTGGCGATTAGCGTGATGAGCTAAAACAAACGAAAACAGTATTAACACACAAATGGTTAAGCGTATTATCCATTGCTTCGCGAGAAGTCGAAATTACAAGGCTGTCAAAAGTGAGAGAGATAGGCATACAGAGAGAAAGCGTGAGATCGAGAGAGCAGATGTTATTTCGCTCATTGACGTAAGCGTAACCGCGTACGTCAAGTCCTTAATCGCACGCCGTAGCTGGCTGATAGCAAGAAGCCTTAAAACCATAAGTTGGATCACCAACGAGTAATTTCACCATTAATCGAACAAGAGTGCCCAGTGCCGAGTAAGTATAAAATTTGTCGTATTTCGAGATAGCTCGGTGTTAATTTCGAGACATTTGCGTCTGGTAGTTTTCACATGAAATTAGGGGGTCGAACAATCGGGATCGTTGGCCGACCGTAGATCCGTCATTGAAAAAGCAATACGGAGGTAGAGCGATAACGATTAGGATGTGAAAGGGAAGAGGAATGAAGACCCATAACGGGAAACCGAAGGAAACCGAGGGATCGAGCAATTCTCTAATTAGCTACAGATCGATAGGAAAACTCGAGATCGTTACCACGAGACGTTACGAAAAAAGAGCAGTTGGTCGAAGGACGGAAGGAAGAGTTCCGAGTTCTCGAGTAATGGATTGGCAAAAAAAGAAAAACGTTTTAAAAAATCATGGAAGTAACGAAAAGGGGATCGAGTGAACTGTTCACGATCTTTTATCCGAATGAAGCTGAAAGACAGAACTAGCAGATGGTGAAGAATACAGTTCGCTATATAAATATGTATACAGCCTTATATACACACTTTTGAAAATAAAATAATGAATAATTATCGAGAGCGTTCAAAAGAGTCCAATTCACGACAATTGTATCCGAGGGATATTTAAACATCATTTAAAACTTTGATCTTAGACTCATATGACTATCGTTTTATATAAATAATTTGTAATTATTTAGAGCGTTAATTTGTTATGTAGTTCTTCTCATGGCCTTAACACGTGTGAAATTTGTGTACAGCTTTATATACTTGAAGTGTGTTAAAACAGTACACATATTTCATTTTTGCAGTGTACCGTTTGTTCACCCTCCCTTTTCTCCCTCCCAGACCGTTCTCACCTTATCTCATCTTCGATTACACAGCGCATATACGGCGCAAGCCAAAACGTCGATATCGGATTTAAATTATGATTTCATCGAAGCCTACGAAGCGCACTAACCATTTCCCACAGGAGGTGACCGTGGGTGTTAGGCAGCCCGAAATCTTCAACGTTAATCGTCAACGCGAGAAAATTCCAGACACTGTTGTCGTTCCTTATCACGATGAGGCGGGTCATCATGGTTATGAATTTTTTCTGCCTCGGGGACGTCAATACACCCACGATCTTCCAACCTCGTCGTCTTTCAAACCAAAGACCACGTTTTGCACGACTCTCAAAATGGATATTTCCGTTCATCATTTAAAAGCGTTTCGAACGAGCCGACGCACTTCCGCATTCTCCACCAAGCGAATTCGACGAAAGTAGCTGGAAGAAATAGAAATCCGTAAATGCAACGCCGAGAATAAAGTGCAGAAAATCGAGCGATAAGCCCACTAAAAATCTCGAAGTTGAATAGAGACGAGGAAATCCACGAGAATAAGTGATAATTTTCGATGCGGGCCCGCAGACGTGTTTAGGTTGGCATTCACCCTGAACATACAATTCTCCTATCTATTGAATTTTTTTGCATGTACGACCTCGTAGCTTCACTCGGGTTCGAATGGATCCATCGGTTTTTGCGGGTTTCTCAAGCGCCGCTGGTGAACCGAAAATGTACGCGTTGCGACGTCAAATTGAACGATGAAAGGAGAATGGCAGTCATCGTAGGAAACGCGAGTCGGAGAATTCAAATTCCCCGACGAAAAGATATTTCGAAGACTTTAAGCAATGTTGATTATCAGCCCTGGTTTTTTCAAGTACAACCCTGAGAATTTGTTCAAAGCTTGTTTAAAAACGACCTAAGCAATGCTGAATATGGAGAAGAGGGCTGAACCGAGGACGGTCCTTGAAACGTACATGCGACGTGCAAATGCAGGATCCACGAAGGACGTATACGTACATCGGAGGCCTGGCTCGTTTCGCTTGTGGATTAAAGGTCGTATGTGTACGAATGGCTGACGTCGATGGATAAAGTATTCAAGAGGCCGAGGGTGGCTCGCATAGGCGTCCTACGAGCGAGAGTACGAGCCGACATTGGGCGTTCGAGGCGAGGTCACACGAGAGAAAAAAAAAGTACCGAGAAGGGCCTGGGAGGAAAAGAGCGAGAGAGAAGCGGAGGGCAAGGGCGATAAAAAAGAGAAAGGTGTGTTTGGAAGAGGCAAGGAAAGGCATTCACCTAAAGAAATGCTTTTTCTACGTGTATACTGATAACGAAAAGTGTAAGAACCTTCGACCAGACCCACCTGGATGTAACACTTTTTTCATACACACACGCGTACACACCTTCCTGCAAGACGTACAACTCGACATCCAACAGTTTCTCTTCAACGTGTACGAATCCGTACGAAGGCCCATGTACCCAACTAGCTGCGCATAAACTTGCTTCGCGTATATAGGAAAACATATCTACACTTGCACGAATTGCACGTACGGCAAGTTCGCGCAAATTTGGACTGACTGGTGCAACTCGCAAAGTACAACTCGCGTTTGCTACGACGACCTCCGTGGGGTCCTGCGTTTAACTTGTATGTTGATACTTGGCGGTTTGCGAAAAGACATTGCCACTGGCGACCTACGAAAAGTTCGGTAGCGTTCCTCATAGAAATACCACTACTGTTACGATATATACGTGCATCCCTGGCAATATTTTGATTAATGTATTCCCAGGAGTGCACGTGTATTTTATACGAGGACATTCGTGGCTACGGGGAAAGAATACTCGCGGACTGTTATGAATTGAACTGTAAACAGAACTGGCAGTTTCGAGAATTATGGTTGAATTTGGGATATTTGTAATGCTTTTTTATTGATTTTTATTTCAAAATCCTTTCGCGTTTTCGGTTTTAATTAATGCGTGAGTTTGAATGCATGACGTTTTTTATTTTATGAACAGAAATCAAGTGGAATTCAGTGAAGTTGAATATGGATAAAAGTACTAAATACAAATAGAAGAAACATGAAAATTGTAGTATCGATTATAAATAGCATTGAGGGCTTGAGAAATTTGAACTTTCTTTCCCGAAATTTAATTTCTTTATTACCGATTCTTATCGATATTTGTGACTTCACTTCAATAATTTTTTTTTACTTCTTACATTTTCTTCTTCAAAACGTTACTTATTTCAACGTATTTATTTAGAAAATCCAAACTTGAATACCGATCACAGAAGAAACAGACCATTTTTGTTCAACTGAACTCTAAAACTATAAAAATATATGTATACCATGGCATTTTAATGAAAGAAAAAATTGTTTATTTTTAAAAAATACTTTTTCCTTCACCATCGATTTCAATCGATATTCGAATTTACCTCCCCATATTTTCAATATTTCCCTTTGACCTATTTTCATCGTAACTGATAAAAAAACAAAACTCGCATATTGATGAAAATCGAGATTGAGGTATTAAAAAATGAATGAAGCGTCGCGATTGTAAAGCATACGACGTTGGATATGTTCGATGGGGACGTGATCGCGCAGGCCAAGCATAACTGATATTCATGAAAATTAAAGGTAGCCATAGCTGACGCATGAAATACGAAAATTAAAAAAAAAATTGAAAAAAAAAAGATCTCATTTCGAGGCTAGAATTAATATGCCCAGGATCGCTAATAACCAACGTGAGAGTAGGCCGGTTACGTACAGTTACGTGCACCCATGCCTGTATAGATATACAACATCGCATATTGGTGCTCCGCGACGTTATTAGAAATATCGATTAGGTCAGTGGGTGGCACTTCGGCGGTGAGGGTTCGAAGGGCGAGGTGTAGTTTGCTAGCACGAAGGAATTGCGAGGAAGATTCGATTGGTCCGGATCCTCGAGATGCATAGCAGCAGAAGAGCTTCTCGTCTCTGACAAGCAATTTCATCCGGCTCTCCTATACTCCTCCTATACTTTTTCGATCTTCGTCCCTCTCCTGTTTTTTTTTTCTCCTCCATTTCCATCTCCCATATTTTTTATTTTCACTCCCTCGTCTCCCCAATATTTAAAAATGATTTCGGCCGTTGGATTCGACGCGCACTAATCGTTCTTCCATTATTATGATACGTGTGATACGAGAGAATTCGTTTGAAAAAAAAAAGCTAGTAAACGACTTTCAGCTTTTCTTCGGTTTGGGGAAAGAAAAGGGGCTCTATCATTGCGCGGCACGATCAGTCGTGTCTCATGGGACAAATATTCTCCTCTTCGATGCTCGATGTAAAATAGTGTATCGATGTCTTTATCGTCTGCAGGACGAGAGAATGCTCCCCTCGGGGTGAGTCTGCCGCGGAGATTTCAGTCGCGAGAATCCTGGATATTCTTTCGCTCTCTCACCATGGATCGTTTTATTTGGGCTCTTTTTTTTATCGCGACTTGGAATCATGACGAGATTCGGACGTCGTAATAAAAACGGAGCCACTTCTCGTCTTCTACCAAACCCTTGTCGTATCCTTTCTCGGTCGCCCCCCCCCCCCCTCCCCGTCAGGCCCTCTCTATCTTCCACTCTTTTCGATTTATCTGTCACGTTTTCTCTATACGTGGATACCGACTGAGTTTAAGAGCTGGAGGAAGGAGTCCCGTGCATAGTTTAAGGTCTCGGAGAGAAGAACGTACACACGGACACACGTGAAAGTGTACCCGGATACGATAAAATATTCAACGCTGTTTTACCGACTGTATTACTGAAACTATTTTGAACGTCGACTGACACAAGTATGCAACTCGTACTGACGCAGAGATCTACTCGTATAAAGTATAACATTTATTTTTAATTTATCATCAGGTGTCGGTTAGTTTCGTTAAGTGAGAAGATAATTTTTTTTTTTCATTTTTACAGGTTGTCTTCCATTATTAACATTGTTCTTTTATCCGGAAACACATAATTTATGGAATGAAAATATAGTATTAAAGAAAAGTTGGATACGGATAGCGTATCGATTAAAAGTTTTTTTTTTTTCAGGTAAGTTCCGTAAAAAATAATCTACACCTTAAAATATACCAAACTTTCGTGCGTAACATTTTATCATCCGATAAATATCTTGCAACAACGAAAAGGTAGCCGAATCGTTTTTTTTTGTCTACTTGCCAAATTTTTTTGAATTATTGAAAATACAATTTTCATTTTTCCATATATTCGTTAAAATATCAATAAGTGAGTCCAGATAAAGCGCAATATTGACGAAATTCAATTTTTTTTCACACAAGCGGCTAACAGAAATAGGCCATTCATAGAGAGATTCAGAATTATTCGGTTAAATCCGAGTGCTCAGCCCCGAAACGAATTTCGTTTCGCGTTGATTCGAAGTTAATTTGCACGGAGAATGGGCGCACGTTTAATCGCAATCCACAAAAGTGCGAATATTACCCATGGGTAACGTCTCGCGTCAAAAATTCTCCATCACCTTTAAACGTTTCAACGAAACGTCAAACAAAATTCGCCTCGGCTGTGCGTTTTATTGACGAATTGCATTGTACAATGTCACCAGCATTTTCGTCAAGCCTTTATTTTTTTTTTTGCAGTTCTGTTCCTTTCGAACGAACCCGTATGCTCCAATTTGCTGGCGCGTTCGAATTCAAATAATTTCAGGCTTGCATGTTTGCTCCATGAAAAATCGAAAAAAGGTCCAAACGAGAACTCTGTTTGCAATACAGGAAGAAATATTTTCATCCGTATCCAATTTACGGTTCGCGCAGTTCAAAATTCTTTCGGCGATTAAAAAGAATAAAAAAAAAAAGGAATAAAAAAAAAGAATCAATCAAATAAACATCGCACGAATGGTGAGTACCGTGAAAGATGCAATAAATTCGAGGGCCTGCTGGATGTATCACTGGGAAAAGCACCACGTTGCCCCGGTACTTGGGTAACGAGAGGATTTATTTTTCGTGTTCTGTCGATTGAACCACCGAATTTTCTCGGGCAACGATAGTGGTAGGGAGAGCGATAAGGATGAAAGAGGGGGTGGAGGAAGGCAGTAAAAAGAAAATACAAAATACGATCACGTAATACGTATGTGGAAATTCGGTCCGCCTCGATATGTGAATCGAAAAAAGGAGGAGAAATTCTACTAGCTGTACGAGCCTCGTTCGATCCTCCCGTCGGTACTCACGAAGTAATTGGATAGCCGCATAAAATAACACACATCAGAAACACAACTCTTGCCCTCTCGGTCCGTTTTTCCTCTGACTGTTACGCCCTTTTCGTCTGTCTGCTGATATCCCGAGATACACATCTCAATATTTTTCCATTCACGTTTACGTACAAATTGAGTTGTTTTTTTTTTGTTCTTTTTTTTACGGCAACAATAATATGTTAGACGCGCCGAATTACCGAAACTGCGTTTGACGGGTCGAAAAATCGCGCATATTTTTGTCACCGTCAACGCGTATAAAAATGAAAACGTGTAACTGTGAATCGTTCGGATCCAGTGTGTACGCAATTTTGTTTGTTTGTATTTCACCCTGTAACGCCACTCTGCCGCTTATGGAGCACTTTGACGAATTGACGCTGTTTACTCGAAATGAAAACCGGAGTGAACAATATTTGACTAATTGAGGTAAAAATTAAATAATAAAGCGCATCGAATCAGTTGACTCGTACGATCGAAAATACGAGTTGAGTGATTTGATGGAGTATAAATCAGGAAGTTAAATGTTTAAGTTTATTGTGTGACTGCGATGAAAATTTGTTTTCATTTTTTTGTTTTGCAGCTCGTAGTTCAGTATGAAAACTTCTCTTTTGCCAATTATGGTTTGGACTTTTCTCAATGAAAACAGTGAAAAATGAAAAAATGGTAGGTTCTGAAATGAGGCAATAGAAATTGAATAATTGGCATCTCATCGACGGAAGCTCCAATCTTATTTTGTCATTTTTTCGTGACACGAAATACGATTTAAAAAATTATAATTATTCAAAACACTGGACGTGGCAAAATAATTGTTGTGTGTGCTTTTTCATTTGCAATCGGCGATAAATAAAAATAATTGCACAGGTTATTATGATTTTTCAAATATTTTTTATTTCAAATTATCCTTCGAAGAATTATTTATTAATTGTAATAAACAATATCACGCATATTACGTCGTCCGAATATTCTTTTGAATTAACGCCAGCTCCATCTGTGAGAATATATATGGGTGTACTTTCGCCTTTTCATCGTACCTCCGTTACAAGCCAGTTTCTCTGTGTTTCGGTTCTTTTGGCTTTTTCGATTTATTTTCGTACGTGTACGGTGAGTGGGTCAGAATGAAGTGAGAAGAGGGGCAAAGGGAAGAAAAATATGCTTGACCCATTTAGCCACAGCAGAAAGGAACAAAACAAGAAAAAGAACTCAGAGCTAAGCAGGTAAAAGAGAAATATAAATTACAGGGCACCTAGGTAGATTTTGCAAAGACCGGAACACTTTACTGCGATGCTCTCTTGCTTCTCCTCTGCGAGCTTTTATTTTTACGGAGCAAAGAAAAAATTATGCAGACGGAAGAACAATATTAATAATGCGAGATAAAGTGTAAAAACGAAAAAAAAAAATGATCCCCTCATTTTTCGAAACTAATTGACACTTGACGATAAATAACGGCACGTTAAATATTGATACGTGAATTTACCAAATGTTTGTAAGAACGATCGAAATATTAAAAATAAAAGTTTGATCTTTCTTTAGGAAGCGGGACACTTTATTTACGGAATTTACAAACAGCAATATTAAACTTTTATTCGGAACGTTCTTTTCTTCTACGTGTATGAACTGGTGATCCGAAACTTTCAGACCACGTTATGTATATTTTTTTATTTCACGAGTTCCAACGTACATCCTTAAAGCTATTAACATAACGGTCTTTCCAATTGAACCCTTTCCTACCACACTTTATCCGCACATCGTCGATCTAACGTAACGTTTCGTCGCGTCCACAGTCGTCTTGAGTCGCACTGTACCGTATTAACCGAGGGTCACGGGGAAACCGCAAAAAACCCATGCCGGTATAAACGCTGCCGTATTTTTCTGATTTACTGGTGCACCGACGTTTTTACTGATGCTTCTACAGTAAGACCTCAAAAATAACGGCTTGGTTGAAACGCCTTCCGTCGCACGACTGGGCGGTCACCGCTCCGAATATCTGCCAATGTTACTTAAGCACCGTCGACGCCGAACGAGCATTCATATCCAAACCGCATTCCACTTATTTATTATCTTCCACCGCGCCGAGTGTTTAAAAATCGGGACTCGTATTTCGCCAAGGTGGATGAACGTGGCGTTTCTGAGGGAACGTGAAGCTTCTTAACTAGGAAACGTAAGAAATCGAGGCAGAGGTAAAAGTATTGAACGTTTGGGTCTGAAGGACCTTGACGGGCTCTTCAATCCTGGAGCTCTTCGTTCCTAGCTTTAACCCCCCCCCCCCTCGCTTGCACCCTTAACTCCTCGACTTCCGAGATCCTAGATTTAAAAAAAGAGGGGTTGGGGAAATGTGGGATTCGCGCGGTGGGACAACGAAAGTGAAACATACGCTCCCCAAAAAGTGAGGGAGTGAAATGGAACGAGGAGAAATTGTTCGCTGGCTCGTACTCAGGGTGTGCTCGCATACGTCACTTTCTTACGAAAGTGTGGGTTGTTGATGTACGCACCCAGGAGAGCCGCAGAGTTCCATCAACCCTGCAAAACCGGAAGTATCTGGAAAATGTTTCCTCATTTTTTTCTCCCCTCTATTGCGTACACATTTTTTTCACCTACCCTACTCCCTCTTTCTCCTTTGTCCCAGATCAACACTTCTCACGTAAAATAATAAAACGTATGAGCGTCCCGAGCATCCTAAAGTTTTCGGAAAAAGCAAAAATTATCGTTTCTCCATAGGTCGGTACGCGTAAAGAACAGAAAAAGACTGGTTGGACAAAACCAACTCTACCTATTCGTTTATTCTCTTTTTACTTAACGACACGAGTTCAGGGTTCAAAGAAGCCATTTAATATTTTACATGCAATTGAGTACGTGAACGTTCAGCTTTGTGAAGAACCAGCGTTACGTATATCTTTCCAATGGCCCCAATTACTTCCAACAATCTTAAGATTCATCGCGTCACGTAACGGTATGATTAATTAGTCATTGTAGTAACATAATTCGTTGAAACGACCAACATTTTTAATTACAGTTGGATTCACGAGACGAAATCCGAAAACTCAAAAGTTAACAAAACGTTAATTGCAAAAATGAAACAATCAAAACGATTAAAAAATTGTTCGACGAATTATGCATTAAAAGGGAATAATTAACAAATTTATTAAGATATTGGATAATTAGTCGAAAAAATATCGATTTCCAATAATAAAGAGAAATTATTCAGTTGAAAAGAACCATTATGAGTATACAGATTTCTAGTTAGGCGACCACGTGATCGTTCGCTGGGAAGCCATTGATAAATTACTTTAACGGTTTACCGCCGCATTTCGAGTTTACTCAACGATCCGAAACAAATGGGGCGACACACGTCGACTCGTGTTTATGGGGTCAATCGACCCCGTCGACGTATTATCGCGTCGACCACACGAGAGTGTCCATCCACCTAGACAAATCCTGCGATCTTGCAAACAAGGATTACGATGCGACTATCACTACACAGTATAATAGTTGCAGTTTGTATTGTTTAAGCGCAACGAAAATTTCATTAATTTTCGGCTAAATTGCACAAATAATTGGCTTCGATATTTTTACGTATTTCTATTAGAGATTTTCTAGTATAAGTTGCAAAAAAAAAAGGCTTTTGATAGCACAAATTAGAAAACGAAAAACTTCCAACAATGCAAATTTCAAAATCACGTATCACTCACTATTTTTCGTGGCAGAATAACGGCTCTAAATGTTGAATCATTGGATCGCGACTAAAAAATCGTCATCTGTTTCTTTTTTCACTTCCTCATTTTTATTATTCCACAAAAGTTATTTCAGCAGTGCCCAATTATATGCCCCTAAACAAATGATGAATATATCTAGGGGTATCTGATCTAGGTATTCACGTATATTTAAATAAATAAGAAGAAGTGAAAAGTTATAATTTTCCTCGTATTCCAACGGCACAAATTCCAAGCCCTGTTGAGTACCCACATCCTCGTATATACGCCAACCACAAACACAAACGACAAGTTCCATGCGCGGTCTCGATTAATAAATTACTTTGCCGAGCTATTTTATCCGGGGCAAATAACACCAACATTTTAGCTCTTCGACTTAAAGTCTAGGAAAACGGTAGAAGCTTGACAGGGAAACGCTAGAAGATAAAGGAGAAGAATGAGAAGAGAGGAAGGGTGCCTGCGCCGAAGTGCACTACTGTATTTTTCATCGTGTACCTTGACGTAATCCTATCGACTTGCCTGGCTGGGTACCGTTGCACTACGCGTCAATTATGGCTATGTTTTTTTTTTTTTTCAAGAGACCTGCACGGAGCCCTCGTGGGTGAGATAAGTACGATTTTTGATAACTTTTCTACTCAGCTTTGAAAACAATTATAGCATATTTCTTTGCCGAGCAATATTTAAAAAACCCGAAGGAACCCAAAACAATTTTCCGAAAAAAAATAGAACCACGTAAACTTGAGATAAATAGCAGCTGCATGAGTATACATGAATTCGAAATTCAAAAATTGTACACCCGTTTCGAATTATCAAATGGGATTCCGTATCATCAAAAATGACATTTGCGAGAATAAGCTCTTTCGAAGAACTTTTATTGCCTTTGATGAACTTTAGAAAACCATAGCTCATTTTTATGAAAGTAGTACTAAATTAAACTACCAGTTCTCGAAGGATCTAAGTAACGACTTGTTACCAAGATCCAACGCGTTTGAGATATATTTTCCTCGAACTCAATATACACAGAAACACACATATATATATATGTGCGTGTGCGTGTGACACACCAGCTGCCCACGTTGGAACCATGTTCGGTATAAAAGCTCGTACGGGGCCAAAGGCGAAAGTAAAACGAATGGAGCATCTCCGGCGACTTATTCCTTCGGTATAGAAACGGAAAATATCCTTTCCCTTGGGTCATATGTGTCGGGGCAAAAGTTCACGGCCAACTTTAGTACTCAACGTTCACCCACACGCACACACACACACATATATATATTTTCAACAAGTAAGACCCTGCCGTTGTCCCAATGTTATTGGACCAAAAACCGTGACTTCTGTTTTCCAAAACGGTTTTTCTTGTTTCTTTTTTCCTTAACGTTGAAAATCCAGGGGAATTAGATTGCGTGACGTCGTTCTGCCTTTTCCGCAAAGTAACGTTCCAGGATCATCGAAATAGCTGAAAAGGAGGTTTGTGGAGGGACAATAGTGGACAAGTTTTGTTTGGGTTGGATTGGTAACGCGAAGACACGGTTGTGTGTATTGAGATCCCCACATGCTCTTCCCAAAATATACATTGTGGTAGACGAGAGAAATTCTTCGCATTTGGAAAAATGATGCTGAAAGTATATTGCGAGTTTCCATCTCCGCCACCTTGTTTCGTGTTCGTAACATTTCTGATCGATCAATCAAATCGTAGGAGCTCGTATTTCTCTCAGGTGGGGGAGGAAAATACGAGGGAATTGTGTTTTCTTCTGGGGTTTCGCGTTAGGGTACACGAAGGATCTTTTCGGGACTGTCAGGAGCTCGTCGCTTCCGGTACCGATATGAGATCGGAAACCTCGTTCATTGGGGGAGATGATTACCGCGTTACGTTCCATAGCGAGAATTGGGAATCCAATTTTCACGCAGTTATCGATAATGTTGTATTACTGAGCATTTCGATAGAACACTTTTTATTTGTCATTAAAGTATTGATTTTTTGAAAATTAAATAATCGATTGTAAAAACGATTAATGTTGTTTTTATAAATTTTATGATATTTTTATTGATGACGTAATTGTAAAATTTTCGATAAAATGAATATAAAACTTATGCACATTTACAACGTATGAAAAACTTTGTATTATTCAAATATGCATAAATGAAACGAAGCGAAACATCGAACTTTTAAGATTTTTTTTCTTTCGTTACAAATAAGTTTAATCGTTCTGTTATCACTAGATAAGAACAAATTAAACATTGATATTGAACATGGCACATCCAAAGCTATATAAAATTTGAATCTCGTCGATTCAAATTTTAGATCCTTAGCGAGAACCCTAAAGAACCCTAGGTACGTTTTTCGTAGCGGAAATAAAAAAAAAATTGGTGATTCGTGAGGATAAATGACGTATCCTCAATGGGAGGGTGTACGGATCGACGAACGGTAAACTTTCAGCGGTGTTCCAGAAAACTCTGCACGCGATTCTTCATCCACCCTCGTTTAATTTTTGCATCGAGAAACTCGCTACGGTTTCTAAGTGTTCGCGACAATTGTGGCGTATACACGTGGATTTTCGACGACGATTTTTCACATTTTATTCGAGAAGGTCAAGAGTGAGGGGAGAAGGGGGTAGGAGAGAAATGCACTCGGGTTACGATGATGGAGTGGAGCTCCTGGGGTGTCTTTTATCAGGCGTGAAAGTACATAGCGCGGTATATAAGCAGGACGTATACGTATATGGAAAGTGGTGTCGTTGTTGTACACACGCGCAGACGAAGCTGCGCTATTCTCCTCGTTAACGTGAAAAATTTTCCAGGTCACACGGAAGATGTTTTCAGAGAGAAAAAGAGAAAGAGAGAGATAGAGACGGATGACTACCTGGGAGTATACGAGGCTGAAACAGCTCTTCCGCTAAAGGAAAACAAGGATGTAGAGAGTTGGTGAAGAAAGATGGAGAGAGAAAAGAAGAGCGCAGCCTCGGTATTTACACTCGTTCATGGAGTACACGAGGGTTGAGTTTTCATTCCCTGTTCTCTCGTTCGGGGTGTGGTGGGCCCTTGATAAGCCACGGCCACGAGCCCATTCATCCATTCGCCGCGTTTTCCACCCTCCGACAACCCCCTCCGTTGACCGCGTTTTACGATTTTCCTATGGCTCATCATCCTCGAAAGCGATAGCACGGAGCATCCAAACGGATAACTAGCCAATCCAAAACCGCATCCGCTCAACTCCACTAATTCGTTCCAACCCCCTCGCTCTTGGAGTTCCTAAACCCTGTTGAGTGAAAGAACGACCCAAATGGTTTCTGCGTATCAAGGTCTTCGGGCCAGTCCCTCCTGATACTGTCTTTCGTCTCTCTCTCTATTTCTCTCTCTCTCTCTCTGGATTTTCTGTCCCTTCGGAAATTCGATTGACTCTCCCTACAGATTTTAGGGTCTAATTGTTTTATGGACTATTATGGAAAATACGGTTCCGATGTATTTGGAAAATTAGCTCGGTTTTCTACAATCGATAAACTGTGCTATACATAGTTTGATATTCCGGCATAATTACGGCACTAGGAAACAGGAATAAGAAAGAATAAAGAAAGAAAAGAAATAAAAGATGAATCGAGATGGAAAATAGGCAATTACTCCAAAAATGACAGATATCGCTGTAGCATTCAAAACTGATACGATAGTTTTGGACATTTTTCTCGACCATTTTTTTCCAAATATCAAAAACCGTGTTTCAACGGCATCAAACTCGGGAGACGCTTCGATTTAAGATTCGCTCAGACGAACGATCATTCTCCATGATATTCGAGCTTCTTGCGGAGGAGTTGAACGAAAAATCATAATTCATTTCTTCTTACGCAATTTTCCTTCGATATTTCGGAACTATGAAAACCTCTCATCGCTCCCAACGTTTATTCGGAGAAAATTGATATTTTCAGAAGAAACATTTGGTATTCCAATGTAAATACTAACATTAAAAGAAGAATGCGAATGTTCATTGCACGTCAAATGTGCAAATTTCAACTCTACCATTTCATTGTTGCTTTCACAAAGGACTCCGATATCCATAAGATTCAGCTAGTTCTTGGAGTGTCAATCTCAGTGAAAAACAATTAAAGTCTTTTCGATAGAAACTGAAAAAAATCTTTCGCGTATTTCCACCACTCGCGTGTCCTAAATAACAGTTCCCATTAAATCCTCTGCGCGAATAAAAATCAGTGTTCAACAGCTGAAAGTGAAGAGCTGAAACATGCACGGTGTCCGCTCAGTGTGTGGTGTATCAGCCAATTTCTTCAAAAGCGTGTCTTGTGCAAGGAAACAGAAACGAAATATACGATAAGCAAGGAATAGTGAACGATTGATGCAACTACCAAGACAAGAGAGCAACAAAGAGAAAAATAGAGTAAAAGAGTAAGAGAGATTCCAGCCAGCGTACATACTTTCATATGGATGGTGAACGGAGGAAAAACAAATCGTACGTCACGCGCACTCACTTTTCCTTCCCTTTCGTTCACCCGTATCGCAATCTTGAAAAACGAGGTCACATTTGTTTCCGCCCTGCGTATGTATATAAATTATGTGGATCGAGCGCCAAGAGAGAAGAAAAATCAAAGATCCTACGCAACATGGTTATAACTTCGTCGGGGCTCCAATATTTTCGCATTTCTTCATCCGCGTTATACTCAACGGAAACGTCGGAGTTCGCTGCAATCAGAGATCGACAATAACAACGCGCGACGTGACGGGGGATAAAAGGATTTGCGCGAGGGAAAGTGGAAAGAGGAGGAAAAAAAAAAAACTTACATGGCAATTTAGCTTCAGGAAAGAAGAGATGTTATCGGGCGTTCGAGACTGTGACGTAGCGCGAGTGGGAAAATACAAAAAAAAAAAAGGCGAACGAACAAAAACAAATGTACCCCTCCGTTCATTCTCATGCATATGGTAATAGGCTTATAGTAATGTCGCCTGGGGACGAATTACGTATTTCAGGGGGTTGTCCTTACGAGAGCGACGCAAAGGGCGAACGAGTCATCGTGAGATCCGCGATGGGAAAGCCTTAATTGGGAAAACCTTGAACATTGTTTCTCCCCTGATGGAGCTAAAGCGAAAACTGAAGGGAAAAATATCATCGCGGCAGGCATTCCTCCGACAAACGTGGTAGGCAAAGCGAGGGAAGAAATTGGCGGTCGTTCGTGAAAACGCTGAGCATGAGGGACAGGTGTTGAAAAATGAAAAAAAAAGATGCGTGTTTTAAAAATGATTAAGTATAGGTAATATCCGAATGGGACGAAACCCAAACCCAAAGAAACCCAAACGATAAAATGCGCGAGGGAAAAAACCCTCGTTGTAATTTCTTTTTTTATTTTTCACTTTAATTGTTTCAACTACGATGCAAAATGGTATTTCGTAGATTTAGGCTGCGTATCAAGAAGGCCTAACGAACGTTGATACTCGCGAGTGTAATCTGCCAAAACAAATTAACAAAAGTCGACGCACGAGGGAAATATCATTTTTATTGCTGCGATGCAAACTTCAACTACGTAATTTAACAGTCACCCCTCAATTCGTGGATTGAAATTGGTGCCCGATACTCGGCACGATATTGCTCGGAACTCTCCCTCGTTTCTCCAAAGGCTTCACATTCCTCTCAAAGTTTGAAGACAGCCCCCTTCCCAACAATAACCTTAGTTGCACGGTTCGGGGGTCTCGGAAAGAACACCCGTGTGCAATAGCTCGCGAGTGTGTACGTAGCTCTGAAAAGGAATGAAAAAGGGACTGCAGAGGAAATTTTCGACGACTGTCGTTTGTCGAGAGGAAACGTTGCTTTCTCCGTGTGCATCGGGTTCTACAAAACAAAAAAAAAAGCCACAGTAGGAGGGTCTCGAAACAGCACTCAATCAAGAGACAAAGAGCAAAGGAGAAAAAGAGCGAGAGGGAAAAATCGAATTCTGGGAGGGAGGGGGTAGGGGAGGATAGGTGGATAGCGAGATTGCGTGAGAATAAAGGAAGTGATACGTCGGCCGAGATGGAGTCTCGTGACTTCACTGGATTCGGACCGTTCGAGGAAAAAAGGTGAACGAAAAGATATTCCGAACGAGGAATGAAAGGGTTCTATCTGGAGGGGGATGGATGGGAATAAAAAGAAGAAAAACGAATGACGGAGTAAAACAGAGCGGTGCACGCGGTTTTGAAAAAAAAAGAGATAAAAAAATATTAAAAAAAGAAACCCGTCCCTACTCAGTCAAGGGAGTAAGTTCTTTCGCGCGACCTAGTGTGACCTAGTGTGACGTCACCTAGTGCGGTCGGTGGCACATTGCTCTCGATAAGGTACGGGAAAGCGCGATGTCTACGTGCTCGGCATACCTACTCCAGCTTTCCAGACACGTTGGCAACTCTATCTCTTTCTCTCTCTCTCTCTCTCTCTCTCTCTCTCTCTCTCTCTCTCTCTCTCTCTCTCTCTCTCTCTCTCTCTCTCTCTTTCCCTGTCTCTATTTCGCTTTTTCAACACCCCTTGCGCTAAACTCTATCAGCAGGTTGGAAAACCAAGTTTGCAGCGAGCTTGTAAAATGCCTGAAGCTCCGCGTTGCGATTGAAGATAGAAGGACCAGCGGACTTATCGAATTACCGAATTTATCGACAAATCGTAATTACCTGATAGCTGATACGGGAGTCCTTTGCCAGGTGAGGAAACAATCGAAAGGGAGAGATTAGATAGGATTGTATAGGATTCGTTAGTGAACGAGGGATAACCTTTGTACCTACACGATTCAGTACAGCTGAAAATTGCGATACTCAACCCTTGAAACTTGTTACATCATCAAATACAACTATTTCCTGACTTATCGAAACAAAGTCGACAGTTTTCAATGTATCACCGTAATAGTAATTTTCAACGAATTCAAAGACAGACATCAAAGTACGAAAGATTACGTAAAGGAAAATATCGTCTTTACGTTCGTATCGCTTAAACGTGACAAAAGGTTCTTGTTTATTTTTTTATTAACTCATTTTCACGATTTTTCGAAATATTTATTGCGCGTACGAATTCTACATTTTCGAATGAACGAATAATAAATAATCTAGGAACATTGTCAGCGGAGATTTGGAGAATGAAACTGGAGCAATTGAAAACAATGATTTTCGTCGAGTTTTAACGATGAGAACTTCAACCCCGTGAAAAAGAAATCCTTTGTAGCGCGTAGTAGTTTTTGTTGTCGAGGTCCAACCTGGCAACCGTCGGTACATTCGAATCAGAATTTTCGCGGGTGACCGCCGTTAAATGTGCGCACGGAAACGGAACGAGGATCGAAATAAAAAGAGTTGAATATATTCAACGAGTGGACGCTGGTAAAGCTGTTGGAGCTTTTGAAAGTGAATTATCAGAGTTCGCGTTCGCGGCGAACAATACGCGTGTTTTTGGTTCTCCGCGTTGTGCCAGCTACGAATGGGCTAGGGAAAACAGGCTCCTCTCGTAAACACGGGCATTTACAATCGGTATAACCCGCCCTCCAATAGCACACAAATCCGTATACTTCGCAGGGTGTTTGCGTCCTGAATTTCCATCCCATCTTGCTTTTCTTTCCTTCGTTAAGGACCTATGCTAGCGATACAAATTCAACAGCATCTGATCGAGACCTTGCGAGAAGATGCTGAAGGCGGAGAGAGAGAGAGAGAGATAGAGAACGTACGATACGGCGAGGATTTTTCCGAATAGAAACGCAACAATTGAGCACCACAGTCACCACACTGACGCACAATATCTCCGAAAAGCCATTGAAATATAGAATTTCAAAAGTAGAATTAATAAATGAATTGGAATAAGTTTGGTAATAGCGAACGGTCCTATTTGAGGCTTCCTTGATACGAGAAGCATGAAATTCAATGTCCGCAGGGAAAATAAAAAAAATAATCATAAAAAATAAAACAAGAATCACGATAATGGGTATTACAATCGTCGCGAAATAATAATAAGAATATCAATCAAAGAAACCCGACGGCAATAACGATAATCACCGCGCGCGATAATACAGAGACACGACCCAGCAGCAAATGAATACGAAGTGAACGGGCTCGAAAGTGAAGAATCAAAGAAACAAATAGCTCGATCTCGGCTAACGATCGATCCTACTGAGACGCGACCTACGCGACGAAAGAATACAAAAGAGAGTGATAAAGAAGAATCGAAATAACTCGAGATAAAAAGTAAAAACAAGGCTAATAACCTACATCCGATCAGTCCTCAGCACTCAACCAATTTTCCGGATCAGAAAAAAACCAGAGAGAGAGAGAGAAAAAAAACTGGCTTTCGAAAAGCACTTTGTCAACGTAAAAAAGCTGATTATACGATATTACATAACTCGCAGATATTGTCGAATTTCAGAGAGCACGACGAACGGAAAAATCGTATGAATTCTAAAGTGGGACGTTACGCATCAGCGTATACATGCAGGATCCTCGGGGTAGAGGAGGATAAAACGGAAGCTTTTACCGACTCGCGCCTGCTTTACTTGTATGTACGAGAGCGTGTCGTAGTTCGTTCGCGGACTTTTGTTCTCCGTTTGGGCGGAAAACTTGGTGAGAAAATCTGAATGATGCAACGCGAAGGAAATCGAAGGGGAAGAGATTGTTGAAAATCCTTCGAACTTGTTGAAACGAAGTGGAGAGAAAGAGAGAAAGAGAGATCGAACGGAGTCGGAAATCGTTGCGAGTATAGAATGGTAAGGAAAGATTTGGATTCTCTCTCTCTCTCTCTCTCTCTCTCTCTTTCTTTCTCTTTCCATCGGAAAGGGAAAGAAGCTCTACGTCGTCGTCGCGGGATGCTTCCTCGTTTTGAAACTTTTAAAGCGGTCTAAGCATAGCGGAATCAAACTGCTGTTCTCATCGTTCTTCTGCCTTCCCCCCTCCCTCCGCCCCGCGCCTTCAACCGCCCTCTCCCACTTTATCCGCAGCACATTCGCGCACAGTCTGAAAACACGTTTTCGAGTGGGATCTTTAAGCCCCAGACGCATCGTAGTTGAAAAACTCGTAGCGCTGCTACCCAGCGAAACGTTCGGCGAGTATTTCCCGAAAGTGTTGATCCATTTTATCGGGGATCGAAAACTGCAAGATCGTGATTTACGAGGGGGTTTTGTAACGGGAACCTATAACGCACCGTTTCGTCTTTGTGGCCCGCTCGAAACGGTAAAACTGTAAAATAACTGGGTCACTTCTTCGAGTTGACACGATTGAAGAACGTTTACTGTTAGAGGAGGATACATCGAGCCACTTCGTACGGTGATAACGAAACGCGATTGCGGATTTGTTACTGGATGGAACCTCGCACGAAAAGTAAATCCAAAAGAAAGAAATCGCGGATTTATAAGTCTGGATCCTGTCGTACGTTTCATTATTAACATGGGCTTATGAATACATTTTTTAAAATTCTTTAATTCTCTTATATAATGTTTATTCTTCAGTTTAAATAATAATTCGAGTGAAATTGGAATATACCGGCGTGTACTTGACTGAGGTTTTTTCAGTTCCTGCGCATCTGTTCCAACAGTTTAGTTCACCAAAGATATTGCTCTATTTTCTAATTTTTATTTGATACTTTAAGATTATCATTTCATTATTAATAATTACATTATTAAGCTCGAAATATATATTGACTTTTCCAATGGTCGCTGATTAATTCATCGTTAAAAGAAACCTATTTATATATATTTTTTTTTTTTTATCAACTGCCAAACGCAAATGCGCAGACTATTTCTTTGAAACTCAGACTAATTTTTGTTTTTTTGATTCAACAATACAAAATGATATTTGATTTATTATTATTATTATTATTATTATTATTTTATGATCTCTTAATAAATTATTATTTATCATATAAAATAATTATTTACTTTGTATTAAATAAATGCATCAATTATTATTCCGTCGAGAAAGACTGTTCCTCAAATTTATAAAAATTTTCGCCGATTCGTTAATATCCGTCAAGTAATAACATAACCGAACGAAATGTTGTAAAAACAAGGAGCATGGAACTGCCTATACGCGCGTTTCGGAAACGAGGAAACAAGCTTTTAACGCACGTAGGAAACTTGCTGGAAATATTCAATTAAATTGCAGAATAGTTTTGTAAGTTTGGGGCGAGTGTTTGAAGCAGCGACCTGATAAGAACGAAGGTAAGAGAAGGAAAGCGAGCGAGGGATAAGGGATCGCGAGAGCGGGGAGGAAGGAAGGAAAAATCAATTAAACGAGTCGCGAGCCGAACGAACATCGACTTCTGCGTCGGTGCTGGTAAAGAAGAGCTTTCCATTAACGGGAACAAAAAACTTTCGTAGTATGAATTAATCATTCGTTTAAAGAAGTGCTATCGTATAAATTCGTTTTTTCATAATGAAGAACTATAAGAACAACGAAAATAGCGTAACGATGAGAGCGCATAAATACGTTGCGACGATGCGACAAGTGACGAACGAGAAAGCGTTTGAAAAAAAAAAGAGAGAAAAAGAGAAGAGCGGGAAGAGTGGTTTGTTTAATGCAGCGTTGTCACGGCCCGTAGTGAAAAAAAGAAGGGCTCGATAACGAGTAGGGTAAGCACCCCTATCTGGGCTGATGCGATATTGAAATTGTCGATTTTTCTTCAACGTCAACGACCGGGGACACCGCACTCGCTTTCGATCGAGCAATAATGTCTCTCGACTATTAAAATAATCATTTTCTAACCGATTAAAAAAAAAAAAGGAACTTTTGATCGACTCGATGTAATCGTTGAATAAAAATTACTGGAATTCATCATTATTACGAGCACCATCAATATCGATATTTATTTATTGAAATATGTATTATATATTAGACGTGCGTTAGTTATTCATTGGATTCATTTAATCGTACGATAATTGATTAATCGTTATTTTCTTCCACGAATGCCAAGCATCGTTTTTACTGTCAGCAGTGTCGATAAAACAATGCTGTACATGAAAATTTATTGTCAACGGTCTTATACGGATTTAAGGGGATGACGAACGCGCTGGAAACTTTCGACGCAGCACCTCGTTACGTCGGTAATGACAATTTTGGCGTTTTGCGCTGCGAGTAACTACCGACAGATGGCGCGCCTCGCCCGCGAATTCGGCCGCGATGTCTCGACTTTTCGGGCGAAGAATCGCGGCAGGACAATTGCCAAGCGCTGAGGAAAACTATACGAGATATCAACATGAATCCAAAGCCATTATTGAAGTTAGGCAAAAACATTTTCAAAGCGCACCCATTGAATCTCGACAGCATATAAGTTCACCCTACGACCTTTTGAAATTTCGTAATTTTTGAGATTCCGGAAAAGTGGCCGGGGTAGTCGAACATTTTTTTTCTGTTTTAAAAGTATTAAAAGGATTTATTTTATCGAAAATTATCAGCTAATTACGAATATCAACGAATTTTCGTCGAAAGCAGTGCACACAGCAAAAAATCGTGATTTTAGATGCTTTTTACAATGTTTTCATGGAAATTTTGGGTTTTCGAGGAAATGAATGGTATATTCGTGTTCAGGGAACAAAGTTACATCAAAATAGACTAATTAAAAAAATATTAAAAATCCAAATTTTTTTCGATTTTTGGGCAAAATAAGTTTTTTTACTTAATCATCGATAACTTTTTTTTCTTTAGGATTTGGCACTCCAGTTTGCGCTCAATCTTTTCGTTATGATTTTCCCTTCAAAATGCTTTTTTAATAGTTAGAAACTGATGATTTTTGGATTTTTGGCATAATTTCAAAGTTGAACCATCGATTTTTGCAAATTTTTCCATACATACCCCTTTGCCTCTTTTTTTGCCATTTTTCAAGTGGACTTTCCGGGGAAACTAT